>MJUU01029780.1:0-56263 GCA_002080025.1 Modiolus philippinarum
TCTTTTGGTGAGTTATACTCCAATTGTACGACCTATTTATCATGTTTTTTTTTCCACTAAACTATTTCTCAATGCATTTAAGTGGTAGCTCAATGAGATTGTATATTACGCTTGTCTTTCGTAGCACCTGGTTGTCTTCCACAGTATTTTTCCTTGACACAAATTTAATGTTTTAGTGAACATAATGAGTCCATTTAAAGTTTGTTTCCATCAACTATGAAACAGGGGTCTATGAAATTTTTTATGTGGGTTTGTTTGATGTATAACGTGCCTGTTTGACATTGATTTCCATTCCGCGGTCTAGTTGTACAATTTTATAAAGAGGTTTAATGTGCTCTTTCAATTTTTAAACATATTTGGGTTAATGGTCTTCCAATTGAATTGATTTAATCTGCACTGGAGATACATAACTTGTCGAAATGACAATACTCGGTAGTAAGTAACATATCTCAGTAATTGTGACCGGTAGGTCAAATGTGTAAGATTTTCTTGGAAGCTTGTTTATGGCATTTAACTGTGATAGCATTTCATGTTTACTGAACTAAGCTGCTAATATTGGAGTTGGACTGTTTGGAATTGGAAAATTCTATTCGAATGACATATTATCTTATATAGAAAACTGAGAATAAAATTGTTCTGCCATAATATCTCTCTTGCATTTTGCTATCACTACATAAAAAACGAATGAAAACCAACAAGCAAAACATACAATTTCCGAAAATATAATTACAATTAAATTAAGACAAAAAATTGAAAAAAAAGATAAATAAAAAAAAGAAAAAAAAAATACAGAGACTACCAAAAATAAAAAGGAAGAAGGGAAAATCGGAAATGTTAACACGAACACAACAAAAATTTGCAAAAAAAAAAAAAAAAAAAAAAAAAAAAAAAAAAAAAACAGAAGAACAAAAAAAAAATTAAGAATATCAAATCGAAAAGAAAATAATATAATTACACTGTTTCAGCTGTCAATTGTACTGCAATTCACATTATCTAGAATAAATCTGTATTTCTTTTTTTATTTCATATTATGATATCCGTTCAGTTTAATTTCACGCCAGATTTATTCACATCTGATTTTAATTGATCTGGTGACAGAGTCAATAATTTTATATTAAAACGTGTATACTTCTGATAGAATTTGTGAATTTGTGAATGGCAGTTTCAAAACTCATTACATGTCACGCCGACATTTGTCAGTCACTATGCAAGTTCATGAGAATTGAAGAAATAGATAATCCGAAGACTACAACAGTATAAAAACAAATAGACTCGGAAGATCTTAAGTAAAAAGGATTCAGAAAAAAACATTCCGTTGTAAACCCCTAACAACAATAATTTAAGAATTAATAATACAAAATATAATACAAAATATAATACAAAATATTTTCACATCGATAATTTTTAATTAGTTTTCATCTCCAACAATTTTATGTCATTTGATAAGACTTTCGTCGGACTCTTCAAACGTGACAAGATTTTGTCTTTTTTCAAAAGAGCTACATTGGAAATAAAAAGGCTTCATTTTTCAAATGAAAGAAAAAAAAAGTATGTTTATGAATTTACAAGAAAAGTAGGTTACACTTTTTTAAGCATGAAACAGAAATTAAGAGTCACTAAATATATCGTCGTGGTCTAATTTTCTATCCCTAATGAAAAAGTTTTCGAAAAATATTACTTCTAGCTAGTTTAAGTGTCATATGTTAGTTTCTAATGTTATTTATTATACTCGAGGGCCATTATATAAATATTGCAGGGTCCATTTGTTAGTCGGTCCGTCCGTTCGTACGCCATAATGGTACACATTGTATCTTTGACTCTTAAGGTGTCTCAGTGGTATTATTCCGCCATTTTTGTGTAATACTTCTTCAAATAGGTTACATTCATTAAAACCTTAAAAAAATACTATCGAAAATGTAAAGAAAGTTCCGAAGTATTTAAAATTATTTTCCTTATCTTGATTACAAAAATGTGAACTAAAACACACAAACTTTAAGTCTGTTGCTGGATTAAGAGAACACAGAAATTATGCAAGGAAGATAATTTGATAAAAGAATTTAACAAAGATATTACTAGGGAAATAAACATTTCGCAACTTATTTCAACGGTGACCCCTAATTTTTATTTTTTTATATGTAAATTACAGTTGGATGCAGTCATAACCTCTCACAAAGTTAACTTATAACTGTTCTAATGACTGCTCTAAGTTAACTTAGAACTGTTCTAGAACAGTTCTAGAGCTGCTCTAGAAAAGTGTTCTAAAAACAGTCATTGTAAAGAACTTTACTATAGTTCGCTTCTTAAAAATATATATATTTTAACTACCACTTGATTCCGGCACGATTTGCATTCGCTCCTTTTGAGTCAGGGTTGTTGATGTACCTAAACGATTTGCATTCGCTCCTTTTGAGTCAGGGTTGTTGATGTACCTAATGTCTTTTTAAGGAGTTAAAATTGATCTATTTGCATATCATTAGGTAGTTTCCACTTGTCCTGACCCGTTTATAAAAAACAAGATATAATGATTCTTAACCTAACTGTGTTCTAAACGTACTTTTGTTCATTTGTTATCAATGAATTCGAGTAAGCGGCCAGTGTGTATGGTAATATCCTGAATTGAATATTTTTCGTTATTTATTAATATCAATGGGCAGTCAATAGCCTTAACAACAAGTGATTGGTTAAAATTTAAGAAAGCAAAGTATAACAAAGGCAGCTGTAAAACAATAACACAAGAACGAGGCATTTATTTGGCGACTTTAAACCCAGTACCGTCAGGAATTCGATAACCTTTAACAGGTTGGGGGAAACCCCAATTGGGCTATTATATCCCAATTAGGCTATTATATCCAAATCGGGATGTATAGCTATATCCCAATTGGGATATTTGACCAGTTTTTTGTTGATAACATTTTTAGGGTTTAATGCTGTATCATGATACATAGAAATAATAAATATATAGGGTTAGAGCTTTCAGGGGATATACTTCTGTTGTCAAAAGGATGCTGCAAATTTTCTGCAGATCGATTAATGATAAAAAGAATTAGTCAATTTGATTTGGCGATAACTGAAGCTTTAAAGAGTTAACAACTTTTCTATGCTGCTTCTCTGGAAGAAATATCTATCTAGAGTCAAACTGTGATAGTATAAGAAAGAAAGTTTTTTTTATTAGTAAACAAATAAAGTATGGAGGAAAAGTCATGTGAATATGATTTTAGATTTCCTCTAGAGTTTCCTCTTTTTGTCCATGTCTTAGAAAATATTATATGAATGTGCAAAATGTAGGTTATAGCAATAGTGTTTGAAACCTCAATATCGTTTACTTAAATATTTTACAAACTAAACTTCAAATTTGTTCTTTAAATATTTCACAGACTTCTCGTTTCTCATGCCTTGTTAATCTTAATATTTATAGTTGCGATAATCTGGGATTATTGCAGAATTAAATGCATACTTTTACATTCTTAAAAAGTATGTGCTGGTGAAATGCAGCATTATTAAAAAGATGTCGATATGTCATTTGATGACTAAAATCACGAAGTTTCTCATATTTTATGTTTCATTACGCGGCATTGAAATGTGAAAAAATGATTCATAAAAAACTGGTCAAATACCCCAATTGGGGTATAATAGCCCAATTGGGGTTCCCCAAAACCTGTTTAATACTTATCATTTCAAAGGTATTTCTGTTTTACCACATTCACGATAACATTTATATGAATGGACAGACAAAAAAGTGAAAAGGCGTTCATCAAAGTCCCTTATCAATGTTTCCCTATAACCAAATAAAGGTTAAACATTTTCCTAAGTGCTGTCGTGTTCGTGTTCGTGTTATATGGATCAATTTAAAATAAACATGTAACGTTGATACAAATTATATATTCTGGTATAAAAATGTATTGAAATTTTAGTAATAGTTTTGTAACCAGGATGGCATCAATAATATTAAATCTGATATCCAATATATCTTTTTGTCTGTTGCTTATCAACCCATCAAGGACACTCCGTTTTATTGAATTTATATAGCGAGTGCCTTAATTTTGAGAGTTATGTTTGTGATATTTGAGTGTAGTATGTAGTTTTGAAATAGTGTGTAATTTGAAATATTATAGTGTTCTAATCTTAGCCGTGCCTCTGGACTTTGATTTTTTTTTTTAATTCCTGACATGTTTTTTTTCTATCGACATTTTACGTAATTTGATTCTAAAATAAAAATTTATAGCCGAGAAATCAAATACAGGACGTACTGACAACCAGTCTAAACCGAAACGCTTGTAAACTTCTTGAAGTTAGTCTTAAAAACTGAGTTGCTTGATGAGAAACATTTGTGGCATTATCTTTTTTTTCCAAAATGATTATCGTTGGCAAAGCATTGTACTCAAATTGCAAACTAAAATAAGAAAATTTGCAATTAAGTTTAAGCAATTCAAAGGGATGTTTCCCTTTCAATAAATAAAGCTGGAAATTTTTCGTGCATCCTCCACTTCCGAACCAGACCGGTTTTTTTTTCAGTCCTTCTATGTCCCCTCTTCAAAGTAAAACATGTTAACACGAACATAACCTGCACGCATAGACAGTATAGGGCCACTTTTATAGTACACTCGAAAAATTATTGTATTTTCGTTTTAACATAAGTTCATCTTTTAAGCTCCATAACTTTTTACAGATAAGTAATGTGTACTGAAATTTGGTACCAAATTAAAGCTAATTTAATATGCTTTACAATGAACACATGTTTGGGTACTTTACGCCAATTTTATGATCTGGGGATACAAAAAATCTACCTCTACCCCTGCGAAAACTACCCTTGCGAAAATGTCGATTTTAGGCTGTCAATTCCTTTCAGATAAACAACCATCGTCATTTGATCTAGTTTTTATGCCTAACTTATCAGTTGTGATACAATATTGGAAAATAAAACCATTAAAGTCCATAAAATTTTTCGCAATTTTAGATTTTTCACAATTTCGACTTTTTGACTTAAGGGTCGTAAAAATCTGAATATATATATTTAATAATTGCCGATGCAATAATAGTTTATGATATGTTAGCAACAAATTGTACGCAAAAAAATTTAGTTTCAGATATATTATAGGTTCATAAATGTCAAAATCAGCACCCCTCCCCCTAAAAATTTAGAGAAAATTTGAAATATTCAGGCTCTAAATGATAAAAAGATAATATATAATGGGAATTCTAGCGTGTATTTCACTACAACTGACATGCAGGAGATCATTTAAGTAGACTAAAACTTTTCAAAAGGTCTGATTTCGACTCTTCTGTCCGAAATTGTCTGAAAAATGGGAATTTTCCGTTTTTCAGAATTTCTGCTGTTTTGACTTTGAGATGCAAATACTTCATGAAATTGATATATAACTTGAAAATGTTGATTAAATATCGTTTCATTATATCTAAGCAATTATAAAGTATGCTTTTAAGCCATTTAGACTAACTACAGTCTCATAAATTACAAACATATTACCCCTTACCACACATATTCAACACAATTTATTTTATCATATTCAGCTTGAAAAGCTTTTAACATTGTATAAAGGTCCAATGACATATTTTTTCAAACACCAAAACACACAGAGCCTCCCATTTATCAAAAATAAGATCATGCGCCCGGTTTATGGACAGTTATTCAGCGATTTAACTTTAAATTTCGGAAAATTCTGAAATACTGAAAATTACCATTTTTCACGATAATCGTCCAAAATATTCAATTTTACCCATATTTTGGTGTCAAAATTACATATTGCAAAGAAAGTTAAACATTTGTTCATTTATATGTACAAACGGTCATATTTTGGAGATTTTTAAGTTTAATTTTGTTGGGGTAGGGGTAAGATTTTTAGTATTTAGAGACAAATTGAACACTCCTTATTTTTCTAAACAGTATAACGTATAAATAACAATTGATGTTTTGCTATGACAGAGTTTATTTTTTATATAAACACTTCCTTATAATCTGTTTTATTTCAATCCTAAAATAGTTCACATGGAAATTGGCTATTCACTTTGTACCAATCACCAATGAATTGATTATCAAATCCGGATGATAAGGAAATAGAACTTTTAACAACGCTTCAAAAACTCGCAAAGCAGTCGATTTAGGTTTAAGAACGCATGTGAGTATTGTTTTTGCTGTATCTATTTACAAAAGGGTAAGATATTTACAGGTATGCTAAAATTAATCCATTCAAACGCTTTGTTATGATAGCGTAAATTTGTTAACCACTTAAGCCCATATTCTACATGTCCAAGTAATTTCGAAATATAAATTAACTGAAAACTTTGCTAATGAGGTACTAGTATGTGTTAAATATGTTTTTTATATAACTGGAGAGGACTTGAGTACAATTATATTTCTCATTTCTTGACACGTTGTCAATTGGTTTGAACCTTAAGGTAGAAAAAAATTCTCTCATCCAGGAGATTTTATTATAGATGGGCCTAATTGAATACACCGTCCTACTCACCTGAAATCTGTAATACAACTTTTTGTGATCAAAGTGCTTGCATTTTAACCCCTATAATTTGGATCAAAGTTTGTGTATTTGTGCCAGTTTTGTTTTTCACATAAATTCACAAAGTAGCATGTGTAAGGGCAATGTTTAGCCTAATAGAAATTAAAAAAAAATGATTGATATAAATTTGTGATATTTAAGGAATAGATTATCTATGATCTGATCTTTTACTTAACCACTCTCCCACAAAAAAAATGTATAATTTACTGTGCATGTACTTGAGATATTTCCTACCACAACCCACCCCACTTAAAAATGGTAGTTTTTGACGTTTTTTTTGTACTAAAGTGGTCCCAGAGAACCGGAAGTGGAGCCAAACCGGCTTTTCTTCGCTCCAGTAGCTAAGCCTGTAACACTACTTTCGTTTCTGAATCTTTGACATAAATAGCGCAAGAATTGTTCATGACAGAGAAATATATGGAAAGCAGGTAGTGTCACAATTACTCCATTTCGTTATTCTCCACTAAATTTAGGTACAGTTTCTTTCTGTGGGTGATTGTTCCTAAAATTGTGATGTGTCTCTTATCGTCAATCATCTTTCTACATTATTCAACCGAAGATCGAGCATTTTCACCTTCTTTTCTCAAGCGGAATTATCTTTGAAGTTGCCTACCCTCCCTCAGCTTTGACGATTTTTGGGATTTTCTGTGTCTGAAACTCTTTTAACAGCTGTTATTACTACAAAAGCGGTCTTAAAAACTACTACACATAACTGCTGTAGACATTTGCCATTAGGCCACAAGACACACAAAAAAAGTTTGCAATTGAAATGTATTGAGGGCCATGGTGTACATCAATACAGTCTTATGTAGTAGAGTGGATATATACGTCACTGGTGGATAAAGTGTTAATCTCAAATGCAAGATTAAATTGCTACAGTGTCTTTCTACCTGAATTAATATATGCAGTCTGAATAGTGGTCAAAATTATTGAAGGATTGATCGAATATATCGGCTAATTTGTCGTAGTAGAATTCTTATCAGAAAACAAAATCATAAAGCTCGTAAAGATATAAAATAAGGAAGAGGGAGATGTGAAAACAAGGGATGTTCCAGGCATGGGTGCATATTGTATTCAAATGTGTTGCCTCAAATAATGGGTGAAAATATATTAATGCGTTCCCTTGGTATGCGAAGTTTTTTGGATACGCAAATAACGGTTGGCAAAACTGTTAACCTTTTATCAAATATTTGAAATAATTTTGAAAATTGATTTTTTTTTTTTCATGAGACAACATTACCTTTAAATTGTACCATCATCAATTTGGTATTACCTAGATTTATTTTTATTATTCAGAACAAATATTGGCTTGGTTCAACATTCAGTTTTCTAGCTACTTTTTTATTCCTTTTAGGAGATAGACCTGGGGTTTGGACAGACAACTTGTTTTTCACTTTAATAGTACCTACGTAAAAAAAGCGTCATTGTGATAGGTATAAATAAAATAAAAAGAAAAAAAACAAAAGAAAACTAAAGAAATCATCAAATAAAAAAAAATGGAATGTGAATCATTACGTAACATCCAGTTATTTATTACTAGCACAGTAACTCTTCATTGCACGCAATGATATCTAAAAATAATGCAAAATATATAAAACTCAGATTTCTTTTAAGGGAGGTAATTTTCACCACATTTCATGAATTTTATCGATTTTTGCTTCTTCTAATTTTAATTTTGATAAAGTGCAACGGTACATTTAAAAAAAAAATAGTATATCTTAAATTAACTAATTTCTTTTCTATTCTAGGTTCTTGGTAAAAATTAAACGACTCAATTCTTTTGAAGAAGTATTTAATACTGATAAAATAAGGTAAAGTTTTTAGTCTATATGGCCCAAATCACCCATAGAAAAAAAAGAAGGGAAACGAGGAATGTGTCAAAGAGACAATGACCCACAGCGGAATAATAACAACTCAAAGCCACCATAATATATAAGATCTTCAATGAAGGGCAAGGAAACCCCACACCAAACGACAGGGCGGAGTTGGCCCTTAAATATACGGTAATCAAGTTCATCGAAATAAACACCATCCTAGAATCCTATAGACATAAAGTAAACTAAGTAGAAAAAAGACAAGACACACAAAGGCAGAATAAATCCCCTTACTTAGGACAATCACAACCCTGCTGCGGTGGGGTTAAACTAGTTTTATTTGGCCAATGTATTTCAGTTTAAACTATTAAACTATTAAAAGGATGGGTTGCATTAATAGCACCTAAGGCCTTCAATCGGCCCACTGATTTGCTAAAAAATAAATTTAGTAAAAGCATAATCTATTTAATAACTTTCAACTTCGGAATTTTTGTAGTTTTAACCATATGTGTATTTTTTCAAAACATTGCTTCATTGCACTAATATTACCCCTCTCGATGGCAATTAATATTACGCCTAAGGAAAAATAGTCAACATGGGGTATATTCAAACTGCATTTTGACCCTGCCTTGCATTCGGAACCAAGCTAATAGTTTTACAAGAGATAAATTATTATAGAACTAAGCATGCAAAATGCCAAGCTGGTTGCGCGTGCAAGTCATATAAATAAGAATTGAAAAAGGGCATTTTAAGTGAAAATTCAATAGATTTATGATATTCTGTTTGTAATCTGTCTTAATTATCAAAGTTTTATTGATTCATATATGCAAATTATAGCTTAATGCACATCAAAATTCTCAGTAAATGTGATTTTGCTATTATTCTATACCTTGCATCGGCTTTTTTCTGACCTGCCAATTTGCCAAATAAGCTTAACAAGATCTGGTTTGATAAGTAGACCATATTTATTTTGTTAAATTTCCTTGTTTGTTTGTTTGTTTTGTTTTTTTTTTATATATAAAAATGTGTTTTTGTGTATTTGGAATAATATAGAATAATCAAATGCCCTACAGCATCATCTGTATATATGCAAAAATATTCCAAAGAAATTTGGTCCTTTATTCCCCAATTTCTATGTATTTTCAAGCTTGTTTATTTCCAAAATTACCTTTATATATAATATTTTCGATTTTTATAACTGTCTTTTAAGCAGAATTTGTCTTCTTAGAAAAGGATTTCCCTCCTCTAGATATGTTACAGGGGCCCCTATTACTTTCAAATAGAGGTGACACTTGGACAGAAATGATTTGTATTATATGAATCTAACAATAGCCTGCCTCAGTTAAAATATAACACATACATGCGTTTAGTTTTATATGCTTCGTTGGTATAATTCATAGTAAAATCTCAGAATATTTAACAAAAATATTCTTTTACAAAACTATTTTTAGTTGTACCAAATAAAGCGCAAATTATTCTCATTCAACAGTACTTGTCTCAGTGTTTGAATTCGATTAAAAAAATTTTGAAAATCAAAAATTAAATATCTTAAAAGTAAAACTGGTACTTATACAAATCAAGCGTTCAAAGTCGACAAAATCGTTTTATTTAAGTCCACTAACGTGATATTTTGTTTGAAATTTAGAAATATGTGTAAAAGTATATTCAAATATGTTGGAGGAGCACAAATTAATAGTAATATCGAGAAAATATCAGATAAATTGGATGGTATGGTACTCCATTTACCTCGAAAAATGAAGTTTTTGTGTATATTTTTCTCACAAAGGGTTACCTGTATTTAACTGTATTATTTCCTTTCAAAAAAGAAATTGATTGACAAAAGAATTATATCACGGATAGAATAGCATTATTTACATTTAGAATATATTTGGTTATTTGTTCTCTATCAGTTTTGAAGATCTTTGAGTTTATGGTCTTCCAAACTTTTAGATTTTATCTGCACTTAAGAGTCATAAGTTGTCGAAATGCGCATATGCTTTATTCTTTTCTTACCTTATTTCTTCTTTTAAAGTGGGTGCTATTAAATAGTTTACAAAAGGATAAACTCAAACGATCACGTGACTTGCACATTGATATTTCATTGTACGATCTTAAACTACATATATTGTAGGTTACATTTAAACATATAATATCAAAATTATAGGTGGGCCGGAAAAAGGCCTTATTGCAACCCATCCTTTATTGGGTAATTTGATATCAAACACAATTTGAATTACAGCTTATTTTATGCACAAGAAGCAAGACCAAATGATATATGAGGAAACATACCATCTTTGATGGCCACTAGACACAAAACAGAACGGTAAAAAATGTTGAAAATTGCTTAAGTTTATATGGGCACCTATAGAATAAATACTGTAAATGTCAAAAAAAAAAAAAATAAAATAAAAAAAATAAAATAAAAATAAAAGAATAAAAAATAAAAATTGAAAATAAACGATTAAAAATATTAGGCCTACCCATGTCTACCCTCTTAAATTGAACAAATCGAAGTTATCTTATTTCTACAGTTAAAATAAATGTCACAGATATTTGGTTTTATTACATATTGGAAAAGACAAACTTTTAAGAATAATAATGTTGAAAGAAGTCAACACGGTAGTGATATGCTGTATGCAAATTCTTGTGATGTCTCTAATTATTGTAATTCAATTATATAACAACAACAGTAACTAGACATGATAATACTTCTGAATTGAAAGGCATTTCCATTATACTAAAGGTCGAAGGGTGTGAACACTGTCAGATAGAGCTTGCTGAGAGTTTCATGACCTATACTTTGTTATGGAAGAATACAAAAAAATATAATATAAATAATAATATAAAATAATCGGGTCTCCAGCTTAATAAGCAAGAAATTTGCCTGAAAAAAAATAGCTCATTTGGTTAAAATGATGGGGGAAATTATAAAATTTGAACAAAATATTAATTTATTTTAGTTACTTCAGATAATTTTTTTTTTTTTTTTTGTAAAATTTGGTACAATATACCTGCCTTCGAATTTAATTGTCAGATAGAATCACATGCAATATGCAAAAAGAACGTCGATAGGTAAGTGTTTTTTATTGTTTTCTTTGCCAAAATAATGAAATGCAACCCATTATATTCTTACAGGGGTGTCCTAATTTATTTCTATACCATGGAGGGCTTTATTGTTTGAAATCCATCTTTGATTTAAATATAATTCCACTTGTACATTGAACTCGTCACGATTAAGGGCGGATTGGCCTCATTTAACCGCTTCTGTATTGCGTAAGAATATACTGCTTTCTTTGATATCAGAACCCAAGCGGGCAAATGGTAAACCGTTAACCAACGCTGTAGATGGAAAATGAGGAGAGTTGTAATCCGGTCAAATTTTTTTTGGCGTTTTCCCAAAAGGCAAAAAATAACAATCATAAGCCGCATTCTACAGGGAAACTGCACAGGAAAGATAAACGACAACGACATTCTGATTTTGCACCTGTAATAGAAAGGCGAGCAGTAGGGCATAAAACACATTAGAAATAAAATTAATAGGCAAAGAGCATTCAATGAGTATTTTAAAGGGACTACCTTACCTTTTCAGGTATCCGGTCTTATAAAATGGAATTGAAAGCTAGCTTGCTGATGTTTGGTAAGTACGTGACATGTTAAAAATATTTTTCCGTTTTTCATTTCAATAAGAAAATATGTCTTGAATTTAAATCATTATATAATAATATCACATGCAGTGAAGTGCGGAAAAAGTAACCAAAGCAAACACATTTTGTGGCTTTATACTTTCAACGATAGCATTAAATTGATGATGAAATATTGCAAATTAGTTCGTATGTTGGATGTTGAATTGACCGTAGCTTTTATTGACTTGTTTGATGTTATCCTCTTTCTTTGTAATCTTGGGATCAAATTATAAAATATCAAAGCTTCATAATGGCTTAGGGCTTTAATTAATTGTTTAATTATTTCCAACTTTAAACTGTAAATGAATTAATAATAGTTCTATAATGACTGAAAACGACTATATTGTTATGATATACACGTCCTTAATGCAATTAAACACAGCCTATTTGAGGAGAATTCTATTTCGCACCGTTGAATACCCTTTGGTCGAATGTTTAGGGCTGAGTATTTATTTGACAGTTTTCCCATTATAATTTTATTCTGATTGAAGGATACGCAATGTCATTTTCCGTCATTGTGCTGTCAATATGCACGCTTTTCTCGTAAATCGGATTTTCTTTCAAAAAGGTCTATTTGTTTTCCAGTAATAATTTTCTATTTTCTTGTTCACTGTTCGTGTATATACCTTTTGTATACCTTCTTCTTATATTCTTTTTAGGTTTTATATGAACTCAACTACTTGAAAACTATATTTCAATATTCAAAGCCCAAATAAGTACAAATGACCATCTTATTGAATTGTAGCAATAATGGTAAAGGCAACTCCTCATTTCCAAACAGCTTTTGTTGGTGATTCAGTCGAATTACATTGTCAAATCAATAAAAACACTGCAACTGTTCAATGGATTAAAGCTTCAAATACACCAGGCATTTTGCCGGAAATTATCATCTCTGATGGTACAGAACTAAATGCCGATTTGCCATACATTGAAAGAATCGCTGTCGGTCTTGATTACCAACGTACAAACTACACTTTACAGATAATGAATATTACTTTATCTGACGGAGGAAAGTATGTCTGTGAACCAGGATTCGGGAACAATTTCAAACGCAATACATATGTACTGTTAGTGGTTGGTAAGTACCAGTTGCCTGTAAATCATATCCTTTGACTTAATAAGCAGCTGTTCTTTCAATATAACATTTATATTCGATTGATTTGGAGAGAAAATCCTTTATAATATTGAATAATGAATGAAAGGATATGGAGTAAATGCACATGAGACAAAATCTCTACAAATACATGGTAAGAATCAAGCAAAGGAACAATAGGACATGGAGTAAATGCACATTAGATAAAGTCTCTACAAATACATGGTAGAAATCAAGCAAAGGAACAACGTTTTTATTGTTGTTCTTCATCTTGAAGTCAGAATTGAAGTATATATCAACGGGGCAAGAACATATTCTTCTGCGACAGTATCTATTTGCAGGCTGTCTATCGATAAAAGCAGTGAAATCTACTAATAGTCGTTTCAGTAAAGAATTACACATACATTGCTCATTATTGCAATTAATTTACAAAAACAGGAAAACAGCAAACACCTACAATGGCCAGGAAATACAATCACATGCCACAATTTACAAGCAAACTGCACCAGACAAAAATTATGAAAACAAGAGACAAACATAAATAAAACGATATGAACTCGGGATAGCCGGACTTGGTACCGGCACTAGCAAAAGCCAGTGGTAGGGTTAAACCGGTTTATGGGTACCCAAACCTCCCCTTAATCTATTCCGTTCCCCTATAGTATCATAAACATGCGAATAAAACCCAATACAGGTAGACTACTAATTCAATGACCACTAAGACAAAACGTGCCTAAGACAAAACGTAATTTTAAAAGAAGGTTCAAAGAGTGCTCGCCGCTAAACTGCGGGCTAGCTCAAGGAATCTAGCTATAGTCTGCTGGTAAAACACTGTCGCACTACGGAAAAAAATCAAACTCAAAACTCCCCGAAGGGTTTGGTAAAGAGTCATCATGTATTTCAGTAGACATCGGCAGTATCAGTGAGAGGCCAGTATATATGTAAAGTCTTCAGGTCACTGGAATTCAAAGCCAATTTAACGGATTTGTTCAGAATATTTCGTCGATATCCACTATTACGTAACGAATGTAAGTTACGTCCCAGTTTTTCTAGATTATTTATCAGTTTTTGACATTTTCTAACAACATTTCCATAAAATCGAGGATGAAAAATGCCCTTTGTTTGCGAGTCAAGTCATATATAGATATCAAATGTTCATATCTTCTAAAAAACTTCTTAAAAGTATTTAATTATTTATGAAATCTGTTACCTTGTTGTAAAAGTTTGAATGTGAGAGTAAGTTAACGCTCATTAAAATCATCAAGAGTGAACAAATGCTAGCGAATTTGTACAAGTTGAGATATATACACCCCATAGGATGGAGCTAGGGGAATGTTGCCGTCAAGAAAGGGGAAATTAGTAATTGTAAAATCAAATCATCCCTTTTATCATAAACTTTAGTTTTTTGAATTTACCAGAGTCGATGGTGATACTTAGATCCAGAAAAGGGCAGTATTTAGAATCATTGTTTGCCTTATTTAGTTGTTGTGGGTAAATGGTGTCAACATAAGCTAAAAACTGGGGATTGTCAATAGTAAGGATATCGTCAATATACCTACTATTATCATTGAACATAGAAATAAGTTTATCACTATTTGAAACAGTTGCATTTTGTAGTTTTTTCATGTAAAAGACCTGCAATGAGAGGTGCACAATTAGTACCCATGGGGATTCCAATGACCTGATGATAAACAATGGTGCCGAAACGAACATACATGTTGTCTAGCAAGAGATTCAGTGCCTTAATCATAACATCTCATGTCCAGGAATAATAATTGTTGTAAGAGATATTGGAGAAGAATCCTTGCTTTGTGTTGCAGCAAATAAACTGAAGACCCGAAAATTTAAAAGACCATTCAATAAGTTCACCCAATTCAGCTTTAATCAAATTCTACGGAAGGGTTGTATAAAGTGTAGAAAAATCATAACTGTCAATAGATGTACTGGTCTATCTATAGATTGTATTTTATCTAAAACTTCAATAGATTTTTTTTCACTCCAAAAGTAATTTACACCAGAGTTTTGATATGTTTTTCACATTAGTTTTTGACTAACTCCTTTATACAAGTGAGTGCACTGGTTAAATTGATTGACAAATTTGTGGCATAACAATTACTTGAAGCCGAAATGAAACAATGTTTGTAGGTTTTTTTTTTATGAAGTTTAGGAATCCAATACATAGTAGGTAGGGTGTTATCTTTAGGTATAACTTTGAGTGTTTCTGTATCACTGCACTTTTAGAAGTATTTTGCATATTTATTTATTTTCTCTGTGCACTGAGAAATGGAGAGAATAGCATTATAAAATGAAAATATTTTGAAAAGTTTTCACAACAGATATGCGTGTTTTAACTACTATCAAATAAAAATATAGTTCAAATGCAATATTTTCTTTGAATTAGAACATTTCGGAAAAAAAGAATACTAGATCTATATCTTGAAAACATAATGTTTCTAAATTTTTACCCTTGCTTGTAAACTTATACAAAACCGACCTTATACTGTTATATTGATTTGATTTGATTATACCTTTATAAAGAAAACGGTGATTTTTTTTCCTTTAAATTGACATTGGTTAATCCTCCTCCGTTCACAACATATTGATGGATCGATAGATTACGCAATATCTGATTTTTTCCAATTTTTATTAATGATAAAATATCACTTAATCTATTTGTAGCTACAACAAATTACCGGAGAAAGTTTTAAAAAAATACTGGAGTTACTGTAAATTAAGTTCCTGCATATGGCCATTTCAACAATTTATTTTACATATTAAACTGGAAGGCCAATAACCAAAAATTTTTGAAGTCTGACAGAGAACAATAAGCCATAAAGAACTTAATGTAATTCCAATATCAGGCAGATAACAGAGCTATGTAAGAGGGAAATAATCATTAGTTTTAGGCAAAATTAACTTCACCCTAAATATTGCTAGTTTCCTAAGATAATCGTGTTTCAGGTCAGCACTGAAGTACCGTATGCTTGGATTGTTAATATTTTCGGGGACTAACAAGACCGTCCCCCCATCCACCGCAGTGGTATTGGACCAGTGGAAAGAAATAACACAATACCGAAGTTACTTTAGAGTTTGGCCCCGCATATGGCCATTACGACAGCATATGTCTAGACGGTGCGGATCAAATCACAAAATGTGGAAGACTAAAACACACCAAGAACTTGCAAAACCTATTTGAGAAAAAAACGAAAGGATCGAAATAAAAAGCTAAAAGCTATAGTTTATGCGTTTAACTAAACCCAAAATAGTAATGTCTAATGAAAGATTGATGTGATATGGTTGGTTTTAGATTTTGTTCAATATGAGGACTATAAAACTTAGAATAAATATATCAATCACTACATTTAATAAGTAATCAATCTTAATTACATCATTGCTGTAAAAAAATGATATTCAAAAACTACAATATTGCTCAAAACATTACCGACAAAAATAAAGAAAATGTATCATTCTGTTTCTAGAAACAAATATATTTCCAAGTTCAATCAGAGAAGGAATGGACGTTAATATATCTTGTCGCATAAGTGGTGTTCCTACAATAAAGACGAAGGTGTTCTGGGTTAGGGGTGAAAAAGATGTTTTCAATTCATCTAGTATTCAGCTTGGAAATATATCAAGGCATGACGGCGGGCAGTGGACTTGTCTTGTAGAAAGTAACAATGATACTGGAAGATTTAATGTATTTATCTCTGTTGCATGTAAGTAATATGAATATCAATAAGTCAATTTACCGGTGCCATGCGTAGAGAAGACCATGGTTCTTCTTCCAGAGAACCTGATGATCCTCCAGTGTTTGTAGGGGTTCACAATGCCAGTGCTTTGATTTTGTGGTGTTCTTGACCAATTTTTTTATATCTGTTTTGTCTTTACCATGTATTTTGTCTGATCATTTGTTTATATGAACAGTAGTGTTTATTTGTTTTATGTTCATGTTTTATTTCAGAATTTCACCTTACAACCACACCCTTTTGCTTCGGTATTTGTTTGCCGATATACTCAGACCTAATTAGTCGTCTTTTATTATTCAGTGATATTATGATGAAAAATTATTTGAAGTGAAATAGCTAAATCAATCTACGTAACCCCTTTCTCGAATTCTTGAAGATAGTCTTTAACTGTAAAATTATGACTCCGGAAATAATGTCAGAAGGCAATCTCTTCTAGAGGTGTCAATCAGATATCGATTCTTAAAGATTCCAAAGATCTTCAAAATGTGAAAGATTAATCATTTAAAGTCAGTCACAGAACCTTAAAGTCTGATTGTTTAAAATCTGAAGATAAGTGATTAGGGGGAAATTTGGTTTTCTGTATACCTCTACTCAAAGATAATTAACATTGACTTATCAGACAATGTTTGCTTCTATAAAAATTCGATGCAGGTATAAGTATATCGTTTTAAGTCATAAAATAGCTTAACTTTGTAAGGGATAACATCGATCGAACAAAAATAGAGATATTGAAATCACAATAATAGACAATGTATTTGTCGAGTTCAGTAGGTAAACAAATCAGAAAAGAACCGATATTCAGATGGGCATTAATTGTTACCTCTTATTTTCTAATATGTTTTTGCTTGTTATTACTTCAAACTGTAATTTATGACAATAAACAATTTCATCCTAGATAGTGTGTGACCCAGTGATTTATCTCTCCCTGATATTAAGATTACCCGAGAGCTTGCTCTAGGGTGACCTTAATTTCAAGAGGAGAGAATTCGCTGGGTCACAAACTATTTAAGGTGGTAACTTTTATATCATGTAGTTTTTTTTTGTTTAATGGTTGACCTTCCTATGCGACCCAACGTTAACTGGTTGACCCCGAGAAATATCAAATGTCATGTGAACATATATTATAGATATTTAAATGAATATAATAATATACATATTTTTTTCTCTTTCATTAATTTTGCATTCCTCAGAAGTAATATTCTTCTGAATTTGTGTACGGCGTTACTAATAGAAAAAAGAAGAGAAACGGGGAATCTGCCAAAGAGACAACGACCCAAAGGGGAGTAATAACAACTCAAAGACACCATAAGATCTTCAATGAACGGTGAGTAAACCCCACACCCAACCGCAGTTCGGAGATTTCCCCTAAATAAAGACACTAGCAGATATGTTACTATCTTGTTTGGCCATTTTGTCTTAACATAATTGTGTCAAGCCTGTCAAGATCGTGATAAGATCAAAATGGCCAAACAAGATCAAACCATATCTGCTAGTGAGAGTAACCAAGTTCAGCGAAATAAACATCATCCTAGACTCCCATAGACATAAAGACACACAAAGGCTTAATAAATTTCCTGACTTAGGACAGGCAAAAAGCTGCTGTGGCGGGGTTAAACTAGTTTTATCGGGTCTAAATCTTTCCCCTTAGCCAATGTGATCAATCAAAAAACAATTGTAGCAACAGTAAAATTCAGTTGGCAACAGGATTGAGTCAATTGCGGACAATGAAACTGAAGGAACTATATATACGGACATAATTAGGAAATCACAAGAGACTACCGCCAGTTAACTGACATGCCAGCTTCAGAGCCATTACCAAGGAACTAAATATACGGACATTATTAGGAAATCACAAGAGCCTACTGCCAGTTAACTAACATGCCAGCTTCAGAGCCATTACCAACTGACAAATTAAGTTATGTACCCTCAGTATACAGCTTCCACCAAGATCCCTTTCTGTGAGGAGTTTAGCATAATGATTTTATGTATATACCGGAATACATAACCCGTGTCCATGCAATACTGATTTTAGAAATTTAGAATGTGTTTAGTTAAAATACAAAGACCCGATCAAAAAACCAATGTTAATACCGCAAAAGGCAATACGTAATGACTTGACGACAATACCGTAATTATAAACCTTTTTTAAGTATTTTTTCACTCTTTTGTAAAACATTACCGTAAAATAAAGGATGTGAAATGCCAGTCTTGATTAGATGTTTACAGGTTGCATTGTATTCATGAACTAAGTTTTTATATCGATGATAAAATTAAGTAAAGGTTTTAACTAATTTATGATAAAGAAAACCCTGATGTAATAGTTTTTCAAGCCTATACGATACACTAGATCATTCGCATAATAGGAACTCTTCACAAACAGATGAATTCTATAAACCAGAAAATTGCTCCTCAAAGAATTTCTGGAGAAACACTTGAAATTCACATTCTGTAAATTATATGGTTATTAATAGTTGGTTGACCAATATAACTTAAAAATCTCAGAAATCAAGCATGGCGTTTTCACATTTGACCAGATCAATTAGAAATCATCTCACCCCGGACTTATATATTCCTACGATTTAGCATTGGACGTATAATTCAGTAATTGACGGGGTGTGTTTGCATAGGAGGCGCTTGCCCTGAAGAAACATTCAGTCCTTAAGGGTTCATGAGCACATGCCTGTCTGATTTCTCAAAACTGAATCTGTTAATTGTATTATGAGACTCGAATGTGAGGATAACATGTGAAACATATTAATAGTTTTCCATCGATTTACCACGGTATTAATCTATTATCTGTTATAGTTATGAAAATAAAGTATCGTCCAAATCGAGGTTTGATTTTATATGATTTTCATTTAACTTTATGTTGATATTTTGCGTTTCATGGTGTGTTCTGTCGAACAAGGTCGCGTCTGTTTTCATATTTTGTGTTTTTGTGTCATTCCGAAGAAATATTTGATGTTAAAAGTCAGAGGTTTGCACATTATGTTGACGTTTTCTTGTAAATGTCTTCATATTTATAGTTTTATGTTTTGTTTCACTTTTTTGCCATTTTTCCGTACTTGCCATGCAGATCTTGCTCCCCACCACCATCACCACTTCACTAACTTATCCAGATGCCACCAGCCCAACTATCAACCAATTATCTAACTACCTGCATCTATACACATTAAAACAACCACCTCAAACATAACCACCACCACCAAAACCACCACCTATATACGTTAACACATCACCAATACCAATATACTTTAAAACCATCAACACTACCACCACCACCAACCACCACCACTACTACCACCATCACCGACGGCAGATATATACTACCACAGCATCAGCAGCATCAGCAAAAGCATCAGCAGACATACACTATTCCTATCGCTGCTGCAGTTGAAATTTACATGCAGTGTAATGAGCAAGCGAAATGCATCTAAAATTATACCCGTGATCAACTTGTCAGCAAATTAGCAAAACCGTGCTCAATTCTTTACGAATTAATACATAACCAGTTATTTTCCCTTTTAAGCAATGAAAAATTTTAAAACGGGGAAATAACTTTGTATAAATGGAGATAAGTAAATAAAGTATGACAAAATTAAAGAGATTTCAAACATTAGGGTTCTGGTTAGGTCTTGTTTAGCGTTCGGTCAAGACTAAAGTGAGTTGCATAGCATACTTTACAGTATATCATTTACATATATAATTCGAAGATTAGGTTAAAAACAAGGTTCAGAGTACATTAGTGCCCGGGATTAAATTCATTTGTAATACCAGGAACAAATAAATCTCATTTGCATATGTATTTCCAAAATAAAGGTTCATGCTCGGGTTTGAATTAACTTTTTAGCAACTTCCAAGGTCATATTCCCCGTCTGAATCATACTCATTGTGACGTTTCGAAAAAGAGGTACTTTTAAATATTTTACAAAATATGATCGAGGTAACCCGTTCTACTACTAATACTAATATCCTAAATTCGACATACCTACAATGCATTTCATGTTTTCTTCATACATGTCGTAATTTCGACTTAATATGTCATGCTTTAGACATACTATTTTGTAATTAAGAAATTCTATGTCGTAATTTTAACATCGTATATCGTAATTTTAACATAGCTATATCGAAATATCAAAATAACTACGATGTAATTTCGGCATACTATGTGGTAATTCTGGCATACGATGTCGTAATTACGACATCATTTTTTTTTCATGTGGCCAAATCCGGCTTCCATACTTTAATAATGCATATATACCTTTTTTGTTCTAAGAAACGACTTCACTGCGAAGGTCTCTTATATTTTTCGGTTTAAATGTAAAAAGGAAAATCAATATTTTATATATAAATACTACATCAATACATGAACAACCAGAAAAAAATTATTTTGATTTTTATTTCTATACCTAGTTTGTCTTATGAATATTCACGTACAACGTTGTAGTAGAACAGTTCACATGTGTATTTTATTTATAATCTGTTTTTAATTTTTAGATCCGCCCGATGTCAGCTTGAGTTATGAAAACAGGACATTGAAATGTACTGCTTTTGGGAATCCAAATGAGACTGAAATGTTATGTCTGGAACACATGTCTGAATATGGAGAAAACATTCGCCTTTTAAAATTTAGCACCGATGGCATAATTCTTGATAGCTATGAGGACAGTGGCATATATACATGCAAAGCACACAACGGTATTCCTGACCAAAATGGAGGATTAGTTCAAAGCAGCAGAAAATCGATAAAAATTAAAGGTACGTATTCTAAAAGAAATACTTATGTATTTAAAAAAGGAAAGATTCTCACAGCAAACTGGATGAATGGAAATATTTTATGAATATTAGAAATTCTGTCTTTTCTCGAGTGGAGTAAAGCTGAAGAATCTGACAAAGATTGTCCTATTGGAGTGAAAATATCTAGAGATTTGATTTTATCAACATGTAATTATCAATTTTGTCTGTAACATATTTCAAATACAAGTAAAAATTATGTTGATAATTTTTGTGCAAAAGATCAGATAACGAAATACAGAGGTTACTGTGAATTAAGGTTCTGTAGATGCGCATTTCCACAACTTATGTCTTTTCAGTGCAGATGAAATCATAACATTTAAAAATTCATGAACCGAAATGTGTGTAAAACTGATACAGAACATATTACCAATAGGAGTAAATCAAGAAGCAAAAATAAGCTAAAGACAGAGCTGTCAAGAGGTAGATACTTCTTGGGTTTTAACAATTTTTTTTTTAATTTAGATATTGCAAATTTTCAAATAAAATCGGTTTTCCGGCCAGCATCGAGGTACTGGCTACTTGGTTGGTGAATACCCTCGGGGACTAACAGTCCATCAGCAGTATCATTGGCCAGTGGTAAAAAATATCAAAATACCGTGGAAGTGAATGTAGGTTATGCATATTTGGTTCCATAGGTCATTTTCTGGTTTTAATCGAGAGAACATGAGCACGTTTGAACTCGAACATCATAGCCTGTAGGCTTGAATCATATTCGTAAACCCTCAACACTCGAACGTCCGCGTCTATACCAGACCGATTTTTTTCAGTTCTTCTTCTTCAGCATAAAACATGTTAACATGACTGTAACCTCCATGCATAGATTGGGTCCCCTTTATGCATTATAAACACTATCGATGAACCGGACATAATTAATTGGGCGGATTCATGAGAGAATTGTAGTTACTTATAGTATCCAATTTTCAAATTCATTTATTGAAATAAAGTATTTCGTATTAAAAGGGGTGATCAAAATTACATCTCAGTTGAAAGCTTGTGTAATAAAAGCCCACGCCGAGCACATGTTGATACAACCGCAGCATGTCTACCACTAAGATTTGAATAAATGCATTTAAAATTTATCCCCATTGCAAACCAGACCGATTTTTTTTAGTTTTTTATGCCCTCTTTTCAAAATAAAACATAACCTGCATGCATAGACAAAATGGTGGCCACTTTTATAGTGCACCATGCAAATTCTTATATTTTCATCTTTACTTGAGTTTCATCTGTTTAGCTCCATAATCTTCTGTAGATAAGTGAGATATACTGATATACTAAATTAAGCTAATTTTATATATTTTACAGTGAATATAAATTGGGGCAATTTAAGATTTTTTTTAAGTCTGGGTTAAAACAATTGTACTCCTACCTTGGAAAAGAAATTCCAAAAATGATGATTTTTCCTCTTAATTCCTTTCATATGAACAATCGAAAAACCGTGGTCATTTTTAATTTCGATTTAAAATTTGTGAAAAATTAATATTTTCGGTGTTTTTAAAATTTGCACTATTTCGTCTCTCTGAGTAAAGGGTAAAAAAAAATATGAATAAATATATCATACATATTGAAAACATTATTTTTGTATTTGATGAAAAACAACGAATTGTTTTAAAACATTGTATCTTCAGAAATATTGTAGTTTAAGAAATTTCAAAATTAGCACCACCTGTAAAACTTAAGGAAGAATATGAAACATTCAGGCTCTAAGGGATAAAAACAACTTTTGATGCAAATTATTGTGTGCATTTCTGTATAACTGGTATAAATAACTCGATATAAGTTTTGGTAATTGTTATGTTTACATATTCAGTAGTTGAGAAAGACAAATATTAGACTAATAATATCACCCTTTTACTAAATCAGGGGTACTAACATTAGAAAAAGTACTATGTAAGAATACGCCGACTAACCGTACAATTAAATATAAATGAAAAATTTAAGTATTGCATGTCTTAGCTTTATATTTCATGCGTGTAATCATTGCAGTATTTATTAAAGTAATAGGTAGTGGATTCGTGTTTTTGTATTTTTTCACAAGTAAATGGTACTAGCTAATAACATTTTAAACGNNGGGCGCTGGCATTCGTGGATATTTCTTCTTAAATACATACATAAGGCTAGACTCAAATTTTGGGTAATACAATTAACTTTCAGCCGATGTCGGTAATATGACGATCGGTATTATTTTACCATACTGGTGAAGAATTTTGATAATAAGTATTAATACAGTTTAACTTTGTAATGGAAAAATTGATATAATGAAAAACGGAAAAGGCCATTTTGCATTTTATTTGGATTGAAAATTTATACAGATGAATTGTGGCAATTGAAAATGAAACCAATTTTGTATAAAAATAAATAAATACTCAGATCTTCATAATATTATCACCGATATGTCATTTCGCAAATACTTTTTTGTGAGGCCGGAGGTGAACATTTCAGTACTTAATAATCTCAGTGATACTTTTTGCACAATTATACAGTATTTGTAGGTGGCTAACGCATACCTGAGAACAATGATATTGCGTTTTTATTGATAAACACTCCATGTAGATCAATTAAATTCAACATGAATTACAGAATATGCCTAGAGCCTAAATTCCCATTTTTCACAAATATTGGGAAAAATAATTATTCCTTCTACTCACGTTAAAACTACATATTCTGGTATACAATATCTCGCATCATTTCTAGATGTGAAACAGAAGCAGGGGCATCTTTTAATCATTTATGTTCAAATCTGGCAAAAACTTCGCAGTTTCATTTTGGGTAGAGTGACACAGCCGGTATTTTCAGTCACACTGAACCTTTCTTCTACATAAATTCAATGTTTTGTTCTAACTTAAGCATAAAATAAAGCAAATAAATCATACAATGTCAGATATTTTTAAATTTAAATTCAAAAGATATATTTTTAACAGCGAAATTTGGGAAATTCTAAAATGTTGAAATTTCTCATTTTTCATTTATTTCAAGATAAATATTCTGATTAAGTCTACAAACCCCTGTAACTGCATATTATGACATTTTCCATACTAAATGTTATATATCCCGATAAAGTGATGCGTAATGACTATTTATATGCGACAGTTTGGGAAACTTGCCATTTTTCGCAATAATTTATGTGGGTAGGGATAAGTTTTTATTGTATATTAAGTTTACATCAATTGAAAACGACCATTATTAGTATCGGTCATAAAGGAAAGATAATTACCTTTCATGTAATGCCTAATTTTAATTAAAAAATGACTCAGAAATAAAATTAGGCAACGGAAAGACGAAACTTATATTCGAAGTTAAATTTTTTATCGATTTATTTGATCTTTCAAAATTAAACATTGGTCATTATTACATGTTAACATGTTTACATGTATGTTCAAGAAAGATACATTGACAGACTTATACTATTTTTTCATCATTGGGAATTGAGATGTACATAGGGTGCTTTAGATCATTTAGCTCATGAAATTTTAAGGAAAATTTCAATATGTTCGTCCATATTATAAAGTGGTAGGGACACGTTTAATCTATCCATGGAACGTATTGGGCATAGGAATTGTGAAAATGTGGGTTCTTGTGTGAAAATGTGGATTCTTTGATACCTCATTTATAAAACTATGAAGCAGTGGTCATCATTTTAAAATAACTTGAAGAAAAAACTTGCTTCGGTTGTCTTAAAATGGGCCGTATTCAACCGGTCCGTGCAAGATTTTTGTTAACATGATTAATTTGAAAAGGGGATATAAGTGAATTTGAATACATGATTGGGGTTCGGAAAAGGGACTGGGAGTGCAAGTGGGTTAATCTGAACTATGTACTTTTACTATTTACGGAAAACACGAAGTAATAGTATTAACAAAAGGGTATCTATATAATAACTAACATCATCGAATACCGAATGTGTAGAAAAGTTGTGTTTTATGTTTTGAATTTGAAAATAATGTCTTCCAATGTACATGCAATGAACATTGGAACCCAAGAACAATATTAAATTTACACTGTATTCAATACAAATAAACGTAAGTTCGCTAATGGTTCTGACAAATTTACAAGTTATGTAAAAACGAAAGGGTCTTAGAAAAGGTACTAAATACGAAAGAAGAAAAAGCCGTATCAATAGATATTGGATGGTATGCAAGTATTTTAAATAATTCAGATATCTCGTGGCATAAAAATGAACCAAAACTATCTAAAACAATCACATAAATCATATATGACAATAATTAAAAGGGATGAATAGGTTCAGTCAAAATAGTATATGTACAAAGTGGGGATTGCAGTGGGGTTCCAGCAGATTTACATTATTAGGGATAGAGTTTTCTGTAAATTTAAGTGAAATGGAACATCTGAATTATTCTTCAAGGTTTAAAGAAATAGACAATACAATAAAACTGTGGTCTAATCAGATATTAACTCCTATTGGGAAAATAAACCTTATCAAAACTTTAATAATTTCAAAACTTAATCATTTATTTTTAACTTTACCGACCCCTAGTTATAATATTATTCAACAATTTAATTCTAAACTATTCACCTTTATCTGGGATGGTAAACCAGACAAAGTTAATAGAGAAACCCTTTCACAGCCTTACAATTTAGGGGGGCTAAAAATGATAAATATTAATGAATATATTAAAGCATTAAAACTAACCTGGATAAGAAGAGTTTTAAAACAAGAGTCAAAACTGTTTAATCTATTTGCATTCACTGAAAAAATCGATAAAGCAAAAAATAGCTTATACTGGTCCAGACCATATATTAAAAAATAAATTTTGGCAAGATGTTTATGATGCCTGGAATGATCTTCTTAAAAAAAGTTCTCTACAAGATAAACTAAGTCTAAACTCATGTTGCTTGTGGAATAATAATAATATTAAAATAAACACCCATACTGTGTATTATAAGAATTGGGCGTCCAAAGGAGTATGGTTTGTAAACGATTTGATTGATTCATTAGGGAATTTTTTAGCATTCAATGTTTTCATAGAACAATATAATGTTAATACCAATTTTCTAATTTATCAAGGCTTAATTCATTCGATAAAATCTTATTTCAGATCAATAGATCTCAAAGTGAAAGATTTAAAGAAAATACATGGACCCCTTCAACCCAATAAAATTGTGGTATTTTTGAAATCAGAAAAAGACTCCAAGGACATGTATAATGTACTAAATAATAAAATTTCAAACATCAAAAGTAATATGAAATGGTCTGAAAAACTTAATTGTCAATATAATTGGAAGAAAAAACATTCCCTCCCTTTCAAATTATCAAACAGTTCTAATTACAATGGTTCCAATATAGAATAACACACAGGATACTTGGTACCAATGAATTGCTATACAAAATTAAAATGTCTGATACAGATAAATGCACTTTTTGCTTACAAAGAGAAGAAACCATTGAACACATTTTTTGGCATTGTCCTAAGATAGAAAAACTATTGCAAGATCTGAAACTTTGGAAATTTACAAATACTAGAATTGAAATGCCCCTTAACATAAATATTTTTTTATTTGGACTTTTAGAAAAATCAGATATGAATTATGTAAGAAATCTTATTCTGCTTATTTCTAAATTTTATATATATAAGTCAAAATTAAACCAAACTCAAGTAAACTTTATGGCATTGAAAATTTATTTAAAACAAAATATTTTGATGGAAAAGGGTATATTTTTTCAAAATAATAAATTAGAAAGAGCAAACAGTTGCTGGAATCCCTGGCTTCCGGTTCTCGAAGGATAGAATCTAAATTACTTCAAAAAAAGAATATAAAAAGGACGCAGAAAGGACACAGGTCGTATAGTTTGTGTGGGTGGATTGTGAGATACAGGTATACATGAGAAAGCAAGGTAGTCAAATATTTGGTTGTGCACATCACAAATCGGACAGTGGTATGTGTGCATAACATACATTTATGTAAAAAAATACATGTAATTGCTAGTATGAGAGGTAAGATAAATGAGATGCATGCAAGAGCTTTCTTGATCTGTGTCTTTTCTGCAACCACTTTCTTTTAAGCTTTATTATTTTCTTCGCAACCCCTATAGATATCCAATGGGTAATACTAACCTTAGAGCAAATGTTAGCATATTAGATTATTTAAACGGGTTTTTAATAATTCACTTCTTTGTTATTTTTTGTTGTTCGAAATTCTAATACCTCAAATCAATCTCCAGCTCTTATATAATAATATATATTTAATTTAATATTGTTTGATGCTATATTTGTGAAGTTGTAAATTATTTATCTGCTCGTTTGCTAAATATTTGCTTCTGCCAATAAAGTTCATTACAAAAAAAAATAATTAAAAGACACAAAACATGTCGACTTCAACTGTACTTTTGTATCTATCGATAAGCATTTAAACTGATACTCTACCTCATATTATTTACTTATCTCATTTATTTACCTCGAATTATGGTCGTTGCCACTGCTGGTGGACTGTTAGTCCCCGAGGGTATTCACCAGCCCAGTAGTCAGTATTTCGGTGCTGACCCGAAAGCCGATTATATTTGGAACATTACAATATCTAAATTTTTGTAAATTTTGTTAAAACTAAGGAGTATCTCGCTCTGCAAAGCTCTGTTCTTAGCTGATTTTGGCTTTACATTAAGATCATATTTGTTATTTGCTCTCTATCATTTTTTTTAATATCTTTGAATTTATGGTCTTCCAAATGTTTAGAATTTATCTGCACTGAAGAGATATAAGTTGTCGAAATGCGCATATGCAGAAATTAAATCCACAGTAACTTCGGTATATAGCTACTTCTATCTCATTAAGTTTCATGCAATTCATTCATATGTCGTATGCTTCACTTTGACCTTCCGTTATATTTCACCTTAATATAATTTATGAAGTTAAAGACAAGTTAAATGTAGGAAGTAAAAATCCCAGTGCAAGGATCAAATCTATGCTAACTTTCTGTAATCTTAAGGCAATCAAACGCCGTTGATACAACCACGAGGTTACAATTAACACTTGGCAAATAGATGTAAGAAAATATATTTAAAGTGACAACAAATAGATAACTCGGGGATTTTTTTTATAATTTGATCGGTATTTATATAATAAAAGTAAACAAATATCTAACACAAGATCAATATAAAGGAAAACCTTGCCACATGTAGAACAACAAATACATTAATAAACTATTTGATGCATAAAGTCTTAATAAACTGATGAATAAACAAGATTCTATTTTGATTGCAGGATGGCAATATTATTTTTTTCACAAATAAATATTTGCATTATTAGTATTTTGTACGAATGTTTAAGAGTAATAAATTGAATTAAAGTGCTTCGTAAGAAAAGGGGTGGTCAAAAAGCCTGAGCGCGAAAACGATTATAAACGTAACTTTTATTTCAACATTACTTTAAAATGGTACTACACAGGATATGAAATGTGCAGGAACAAAATTTACCCAGATCTAATTTTTTGGAATTCTTTGGAGTCAGATATGCATTTTCGTCATATTTACTCAAGATGTGTTATTGCTTAATTTGAAAAAAGCAACAAATCTGCGAGATTAAATTACGAGAATTAAAAACAAGACATATGCAAATTTATTGACTTGTTAAACATATAACATACTGCATATTACAGTATTCTTTTATGCTGAACGACTTATATATTCTCGTACAATAAATGAGTATTTCGTCAATTTGATTTTGTCGATTACCATCATTATTAATAGACTCAAATCCTCAGTTTCATCACATATAAAGGGGACTAATTATAAGCAAAGATAAAAGAAGAACACACCAAAGGATTGACCCATTAAAACAGGGAAATGATATATCAAAATCATATTATAATGCTTTGCATTAACAAATTTTCGTTATGATTCTCAATTACTATTTAAAACATATAAATGGGGTTATTCTACATATCTAGAAGTAAATGTTATCAAGTAATTGTTTTTGTGAAAGCCACTTGCACTTTTTCATAAAGTGCAGCATGTAGATTAAGACAGTGTACTTCAAAATCTAACAAAGTTTAGTTCTTTTATAGGTCGCCCTTTGTTTATTCAGAAGTATTCAAATATATATTACGGTAAAGCAGAAGGAGTATCCCGCTTAGATGCGTACATATATTGTTATCCTCCCTGCACAAATCTGACATGGATAGTCGCGGATAGATATGTTGCAACTGATTCAAAGAAATATGACGTAGTAGAAAAGAACCTCAAAATATTAATGTCATTCTATAATGTGTCTGTGCATATTGATGGCATCAGAACATCGCTTATCATTTATGATCTAAATATGACAGATTTTCAGCTGTATACCATTTTTGCCAGAAACGATGAAGGGATGGTGCGTCATAAAATTTACTTGCGAGAAACGGTTATTATAAGTAAGTTATATTCTGTTATAAAAGCTTAACGTTTTTAAAAATTGTTTTCGAATTGTTCAGATTATTTGAAATACAATTGAAAAGTACCTTTACGTGTCGGATAAAGTAATTGCAATTGAATTAAAATCAGATATGCCTATCGTTCCCTATACTGCAGTCACTGCATGAAACACCTAACAACACCAAATTTTACTTTCCGTTTTGATAAATCATCGGCTTTTATGAAAAATCTTAATGTCTGCAAAATTATGTAGATGACATTCTGATTAGTTGATGTCAAAGGTCATATAAATAAAAGTAAAATGGGATGCTGTTAGGTCTACCATGCAGTGACTGTAAGGAGCAATTGGTAGACATGATTTTAATAATATTGAAGTAATTGCATTTTGCTTTACGGGTACTTATTTTCGCGATTCCATGTGCTTTGACAACTTCGTTATTATTAATTTCCTAGTGTTGTTACAGTATTTGAATATTAATGTCATATTCTTAACTATAACTTTGTTGTAAACTGTAATGGCAACAAAAAACCGGAAGTAACAAAATAATTGAATTGAAATGAAAGAAATAACAACTATCATAACTTTAAACCTATTAAACAGACATCGAATACAGTCCTTTTTGTCCATTATAATACGTTATAAGTAATGTTTCATTCTGAGAATTTTTCCACAATTCATCTATCAGTTGACAAGATTATGGTAAAAAAAGAATATTTACTCGTATACATTAAATGTTGGGTAATATTTAGGGATGAAAACGAATATTCGAGAACTCAACAGGAAGCCGAGTCCAAGTTCAATATTTGTACTCGAGGTTTTTTTTTCTTTTTGTTTGTTTGTTTGTTTGTTTTCTTTTTGTGTTTTTGTTTGTTTGTTTGTTTGTTTGTTTTTTTTTTCTTCTAGAATAGAGGGATATAGTTTTACTTTCATCTTATTTTTTAAGCAATATTTTTTTTTATTTATTTTATTTTTTTTATTAATTTATGCGTTCATCACTAGCATGTTATGTTTTCGTTTTCTATTTAGTGGGCAATCTGCATCTTTTCAATAATTTGATATATTCTGCAATGTGTTGCAACATTATCCACTAATTCTGTTCTCATCTTTAATTTAAAGCACTTTTGAAGTCACGCGAAGTTATTTCCAATAATTTGTGCTCTGTTACCACTTTAAAGAACTAGTTTTACTTCGTTAATTTTTTTTTTATGAAAAAGACTTTTTTGGAAACCTATCAAAGTGTATTCTTTTTTTTAGTTCTCCCATTGTTTATTCAAAAGTATTAAAATACATTTAATGCTATAACAGAGGGAGTTACCCGTTTATATGAGGAAGCCGATTTCAATATCGAATAAGTGTGCTCAAGTAATTTTCTAAAAATAGATTGGTGACATTGCTACAGTATTTTATAAGATTAGAAGCATCAAAATATCATTATGCACAATATTGACACCATAGAGAGTGGAAGCCAAATTATTTATTTTTTTCTGATTTTTTTGTGGAGTATAGTTATTCGGGCGTCACAGGGGATACGTGTTTTTATTGCCTGTTTGTGTCTAGATGAAATACAGTCAAGGAATATGAACTCTCGTCTCCTGTGATGATTTCCGAATAACTAAGCATATAATAATTGTCAGTTCTCTTACCGTTTGTCAAAAGTTTAAATATTTAATATTAATCATATGTCTGAACTATCAAATTATTCATACCCTCTTGATTGTTATATCATACGAAATTTTGCGAAAGGATATGGAGTAAATGAACATGAGACCATAACACATATGTTTACTCAAACTGCAATAATTTTAATGAGCTGTATGGCCGTTTCGGAAATTAATTCCTCATCAGCAGCACTAGAACCCAAACAAAGAAAATTCATAATTTCGAAAATGTTTTAAATGCATAAAAGCAAACGAAATCCGAATATTCAGTAATATCAAATGTAGCCAAGGACAAAACTACGATGGAGGGAGTTAATCCTTAGGTTTTAGAATTTACATAAATTTAGATAATAGTAATTGAACAAAGTGTACACAAATAACTAAATACCGAAGTTACTGTGAATTTATTTTCAGCATATGCGCATTTCGACAATTAATGTCTCTTCAGTGCAGATAAAATCTAAACGTTTGGAAGAACATAAACTTAAAGATGTGTAAATACTGATAGAGAACAAATAACCAATATGATCTAAATGTAAAGCCAAAATCAGCTAAGGACAGACCTTTGCATGAGGGAGATACTCCTTAGTTTTCAACAAAATTTACAAAAATTTAGATCTTGTGATGTACTTTTGGCAAATTCCTTTTTAATGTATGTCTAATACCTTCTTATTTTATATTCGTTTAGGGTACTTGCGATGGCAGCTAGGTATTTACATTGGTATTCCAATTTTCTTCATTGTGCTAGTCCTTGTGTTGAGTCTCTATCATATGATTTACAGAGTTTGTAATCAAAGACAAACAGTGAATAGTAATACCAGACCAGAGAACGACATGCAGATCATAAACAGTGTAACAAATTATGAAACAATTGATGAAAATCAAATGGTAGAGCTTATTTTAGTTAGCAAGGAAACACACCGAGAAAAAATTAACGAGACTTCATTGTCAACCTCGAGTGAGCACAATAGCAAACAATCATTAAATCGATCAGAAGAAGACAGTGACGATTCTTATCTAAACCCCTATTATGTGATACAACAAAATTCACCTAAGGAGGATAAAAATCTTCATTCGTATCTAAAACTCAATACACAGCACAATAATGAAACAGACGACCTTGACATTTGTGGCACTAGCAACAAACAGTGTGATGATTCCGATAGTGCTGAAAATGTTGTGTACCACGTTTAAGATCGGTAATAAAATGTTTATGTTTTTGTTTATGTGATTTATTTTATGCGTAGGTTTAATATTCAAAAATCATCAGATAGGTAGTTATCATCACAAAACAATCTAAACATTTTAGGAACTGTTATCTTCAAAGATGACCATTTCAAAAATTTATCTTTCTACCATATGCGTGTTGCAAAATTCAAATAAAGACAAATGAGTGTCAAATGAAGGTGCATAGAGGTATTTATTCAAACTGATATGCCATGGTTTTAAGTAAAATATTTGTATCCGGTATCCTACTTGCACATACTTGTATCATTTGACTACGGAAATCTTGAGCAGGCCTGGAATCGATACAGAAAGCCATTTTCGAGAAGATGTTTTTCCATGTGTTAATAGACAGACTGTACAAGAATTTTGCAAAGACTGCTTACTAGAGACGTCCGGATAAGCTACTTTACTTAACGTACTTAAACATAAACAACTTAACAAACGTACGGCTCGAGTTATCTCGCTTTTTTTAATATCAAAGATTTTTTTTTCACGATTTTAATTCTTAAAGTGTATGTTAAAGGAATCAATATCAAACTGGTAAATGATTGGAATTTTGTTCACAATACTTTAATCCCGGGACTTTAATATCTTTTTGATAGCTATTAACATATTGCCATAAATAGTATATATATTTAAAAAGAATCATAGTTTGCCTCAATTACACCTACATAAACGATAAACGACTTTTTAGAAACACACAAGCTGCAAAACCTTTTTATGAATTTATAATTTTCTATGGCTGTTCAATAAAAAATACTTGCTTCGGAATTCATGAATACGGCACTTTCAAGAGATAGGAACTAATGAGTAATTGAAGACAGAAATAAGTCGACCTCGAACCACAAATATCAAAAGCGGTAATGAGATTGTATTCCTGACCTTTTGAATAAATTAATGCTGATATCCCTCCTAAAACAAATTAATTATTAATTAGAAGCGTTCTCTGATATTCGTAATATATGACAATTGTTTTACTAAGATTTAACATTGGGAGCGCTACAAAATAGATTAAACAATCGTGTACACATAGCCCAACAGTTATACATCTTGTATATAAATATTTACTGGCATTATCTGTGTATGTTTTTTTATATAATGGAAGAACTTTTCCGGTGACAAACAAGACCTAATTGTCCATTATTGTAGGTTATTTTCTGGGATTAAGGGATCAGACCTCCTCCTACTCTTTTCAACTGTGCACTTGAAGTCAAATTATTGAAACAAAACTTTCAGAATATCTTATTAACGTGATTAAACTTTGAATTTTCATTTCAAAAAATGATGATTATTCCATTTAGTCGTATCTTCATTTCAGCATACCATTGCATGTTTCGAATTCTGTATTAGTTTTGCATTATACGGGAATTTACCGTATATCAACAGAACTGATGGTTGAAATTTGTTATAAAAAGGAAGACTGGTGTTCGCACATATATGCAGACAGAAGTGGGCTAAATGAAGACAAAGAACTGAATGATTCAATTCTTACTTTGGTTACACCTACATGTTTCACAAATCGACACACATGCATCGTAATGTCTAGTTTCGTGTTCATTTGTTTGTTCATCCGTCTGATACGATATCTCCATTGTTACATACTAAACCGTCAGGACCAGGCATATCTTAAACAGCAGATTGCACTGCATGTATGTGGATTTTTCTTTCTAAATATCATAACTTTAAGTGCTTGCTGCTTATGTAAAACAAATTCCTGCACATGTACGTTGGAAGTAAACACTTTGGAAATATTAAGACAAATTAAATTGTGCAGAGCTTTATGGTATTTATGTAAATATATTTCACATACCAGATCATTGCCCCGTATCTCTTACAATTATCTTTGAGGTATAGATAAAATATATGCTTACAGTCGATAAGCAACATCAGCAACAATAATAAAAAAAACTCAATTAATAAATATACACTCAAAATTCAAGTTGAATAGGTCAGAAGGATACTTTAAAATTGCCGAAATTAAGTCCTGTATATGACCATCACAAATTCACCTATCATTTTTGTTCCCTTTGGTGCCACCCCTGCACTATCAGGTTCATGGTACCGGCTAAATTCACAAGGAATAATTTTAAAGCATGCATGAAACGGTTAGATTCCTGCCACCAACCAAACAGTACAAAAACGACGTAAAAAGTGAAAAGTATGGAGGTGAAATTCATTTGTTACTACGATAAATAAAAAAAATCGGTCAACTAAAAGTCCAAATTTCGGAATTCTTCTTCAGAGACATAGTTTGGCACTGAAACTAACATTTATAAGGCTACAATGTTATTAGTTATCAACTTTATTTCAGAACTATAATTTGTATTAGTATTATTTTGAATAAAAGGCAAAAGATATGGGCTGTCCAGGAGTAATAGTTTAGATGGCCGTTTGCAAGCTATAGAGCTTCTCTAGTGTTCCCGAATCCTGTACTATAGTTTTCGTTCTCCAATTTCAGCACAGCTAAACTAAACCGCTGGTTTTTTTTTGTCATGACTTTCCGCGTTGAAGTTTGCATATTGAATGAAAAATGCTTACCCAAACCTATTGTACATAACAGGAACTGTAATTGACATTTTTGTGGTCTCTTTTAATATACTGGCTGACAGATTTGCACACCATTAAGATGACCCCCCCCCCCCCCCCCCACCAATGCAATATACTATATTTTATAGATGCAATTCAAACCAAGCGATACTTTTATTACTCAGAATTTAATATGGTAAAACATAATTGAAACAAATTCAAAACATACTGACCGATTTTAAATTGTTCCGATGGAATGAAAATGTTTTTAAAATCATTGCAAGACAACTTTATGCACTCCAAGTAAAATGAATTGACAAATAATCCAAGAGGTAAAATATGAACAAATATACTTAAGCCAATGCAAATTATGTGTCATTTGAAATAATTTTTATTCTCATGATATGACTTCAATGAGCCTCACCTAGTTTGAAAAAATGGTGAAAGGGATATAATCCAAATATGTTTAAATACATTACGTTAATGTACGTAATTAAGTAAAAGTGAGTTGCTTACCCGGAAACCTCTACTTAGCGATACTTTCCTACCTCTCTTGTATTTTTTATGAAGCTTATACTCTTGCTAATTTTAGTTCGCTTGACAATATGCATTGTGATATAAACAAGTTTATTTAATATGAATAAACCTTAAGTACTAAATTAAATGAATCTTGCCACAATAAAATCTATTCCGGTGTTCTTGTATGAGTTTACGTATTGTTTATAGGGCAATATGTTCATATGGGCTGTGAAAAGAGGAATTAAAACATAACGAAAATTACAAAATATATAATACTTGATAAACTATGAATATGATCCAAATTTACTTAATGATACGTTGAGCTTAGATTGGTTAATTACAAATTAAACTGTTTCCACGTATACTTCTTTACTTCGTTTGTTAATGTTTTCATCAATTTGACTTAAAGGACGCTACATAAATTGTGGCATGTATAGAATACCAAAGGAAAGGGAGTGGCAACCTCAAAAATAAAATCTAATATGACGTACTTCTTCCGCTTTGGAAACAAAGCTATCTACTAATTTCAACAATATTTTTTAGCACATGCGTATATATGTTAACAACAGGACATTTGTAATGTACAGTTCTACATTTCATTCACTCATTATTATTATTAAAATCATCATTTTTAATTCATGAATCCCTCTAGTTCATATTGTTTTTATCACAAATGAAATGTACACACATCGGTTGAATACACAGAATTGACCTACTTAATTGGTAACGGCTGTTCCAATCAGCATTTCACACTCCCTCGTCTGCTTGTTTACATCACACCAAAATGGCGTATGTGAGAACAATACCGCCTCAAATTGGTCTCAAAGTCGACTATAGAGGAGAGTTGTACAAAATTGTTGACTACTACACACAGCCACAGTCAGTCCTACAATATGTAATACAGTCAATGTCAACAGGAATTGTTGACTACTACACACAGCCACAGTCAGTCCTGCAATATGTAATACAGTCAATGTCAACAGGACACACAAAAAGGGTTTTTAGACATGTGATCTGTGAAATAAATGTCACTTCAGCCTTTTCTCAACTCACAAATCGGACCATTTTTCAATTCCATGAGAGCTCCCAATCAGATGACGGACTATCAAATATGAACTTAGAGCCATGTAACCCTGAAGCAGAACAAATTAATCATGTTCCAGAGCCTCCAAGCATTATAGCAGAACCTGCTAATCCTGTACAAGCCCCTTCAACCACAAAACCAATTGGGTTTAAACAAATGCTAGATAAGGATTATATTGATCAATTAGCCAACGCAAGAGTTGAACCAAGAACTAATCAACAAACAATTTGGGGAGTGCGCCAATTAAGAGGTTGTTGAATTTCCTATGAAATTAGCATAGTATAAAAAAGTAAAAAAATACTAGTTCAGGTTTACAGTACTAAAGGATATCACTCTTCTGGTCATTCACTGCTAAACAATCTTAAATTTTTATAAAATAAAACTATTATAAATATAAAACAAGATTATAGTTAATCTGTTATCAGACCCAACACAACAGCATCATACAAACAAAATGTACAGAGTCGTATTCATGGCTACATTAGAATATTGCTGCACACTAAACAGGATTAACCTTAGCAGGGATTCGAACCCTGATCTCCTATTAAAAATAGGTGTATTAACCATTATACTACCAAGGTTTCCAACCCTATTACATGTATATATACAACAAACTCCTTTGCCATTTGTCCGTTATTCTCTCATAAGGCAAAAAATGAATATTTTTGTTTTTAATGTCTAACCACTCTTTTAAAGCATTGAAAAAATATCAAGCATAAATACAAATTAAAAAATATGTCTGTCATTTAACAAGGAATTAAAAAATAAGGTCAGTAGGTTAGCAATTTTTGGAATGGAACTCACTAAAGTTTATTGAATGTAAAGAAACATTTTATCCCAAAAAGTAGGAAATTTTTTAAATATTTCATTCCAATACAAATACGATGCTAAACATTTATACTGAAGTTTAAAAAAACGTATACTGTGAATAGTTCGCTTCATTCCGGACTGAAATATGTGGTGCTCAATAATATTTTCATTTGTAAAATGTGTTACTTTTGTGAAACCCACAGGGAAAAAACCAACACTGAAGAGAGAAACCAACTTTTTACAGTCGAACAACTAACAACAAACTTCAAAGGCAAAATGGGAAAGAAAATTCAGCTAAAATCCCAAGCTCTTTCAGGGTATGATACATGACAACATCTTTTCTAAATGTTGTCTGCCCAAATATCCTATCTTGCCCCCTTCTTTCCAATCCTGGCTCAAATTATAAACTTGTGTTAATTATAACATGGCAATGACACCTATGCGCCTTTCAACATTGAACTTACACCTCTTCAGTGCAGATAAAATCAAAACATTTCGAAATGCATTAACCTAGTGCCAGTATCAAGATTCTCATTTCCTGCGACTTCAGTTTTTTTCACTCTCCTGCAAAAACCCCTTTTTATGCCCCGCCATGAAATGGAAGGGCATAATTATAGATTTACCCTTGTCCGTACCTCCCGATGTTAAGTTTTTCGTTTGGGTCCATATATTGGCAACCTCTTGTGGTATTTTGATAATATTACATCAGTACATTCACCTTCATTAGTACTAACAGATTCACTAACAATTAGGGATCCGTGACCTACATTTTACGCGTGAGTGACTATGGTTTAATTTTGCTTTAAAATCCATTTCTCAACTACTACGCATTATAACATTATGATGTTTCATCAAATTAATTGCCTTGATAAGTACTACCCAAAACATTGAGAGTTAGGTGGCTCTGACCTATATTTTACACTTGATTGACTTTAGTTAAATTTTGCGTTAAAGTCCATTTCTCAAAAACTACGCATTATAGCAATATGATGTTTCATCAAATTAATTGCCTTTATGAGTACTACCCAAAACATTGACAGTTATGTGGCTTTGACCTACAGTAGGGTGCAGACATAACCTCTCGCCAAGTTAACTTGAACCAGTCATAAAAGCTCTTCTAAGTTAACTTAGGACCGTTTTTAAGTTAACTTGGACAAGTCATAGAGCAGTCATAAAAGCTACTCAAAGTTAACTTTAGAACTGTTCTAGAGCGCTGACTGCTCTGACCTGTTCTGGTCATAGAATCCTGACTGCTTTGACCTGTTATGGTCATAGAGCCCTGACTGCTCTGACCTGTTCTGGTCATAAGGCCCTGACCGCTCTAACCAGTCATAGAATCCTGACTGCTCTGACCTCTCATAGAGCCCTGACGGCTTTAATGTTACAGCAATGGAAACGTTCAAAATTCCCAAATTAGCGATCTTCGTGTGTTTAAATTAGCGTGTGCATGTATCGTGTAACGTTCTCCGTTCATTGCGTGTATCGTGTAACGTGCGTTTACTACTTTCATTCAAAAGACCATATTTTAAAGATGTATCAGAGATGTTTTTGTCCGTTTTCTTTGCCTGGAAAACATATTTATTTTCATAAAAATTTCGAATAAATAGGATTAAAACATTTATTTTTTTTCCTATATGGGACCTAGGACTAATATAAGTCCCAGCTGGGACCAAGAATAAATTATTTATTGACATTATCGCCCAATTCCCACCCCTGAAAATCAACTGGTCGTCCCCTTATTTCTATTTTTTGAAAGATAATATAAATATTTACAACTGCAACTTTTCAACTTTAAAAACTATTAACATATTAACATATAGAGTATCACATGTTTTGGGATATACTATTCATGAAGAAAATCTGTCTTTTCTTTTTATATTTTAGGTTAAACTACAGCAAGTTAAGTATTGCGGGCATCAATATAATTTCGAATGACTAAAATCTGCCTTTTGTTATATATTTTAGGTTAAAAAGCAGCAAGTTGAAGTATTGCGATAATATCGAATGAAGAAAATCTGCCATTTCTTACATAATTTAGGGTAAATTACAGCAAGTTGAAGTATTGCGATAATATCGAATGAAAAAAATCTGCCTTTTTTTATATATTTTATGTTAATTGACAGCAAGTTGAGGTATTGCGATAATATCGAAAAAGAAAATCTGCCTTTTCTTATATATTTCATGTTAAATTACAGCAAGTTGAAGTATTGCGGGCATCGATATAATATTGATTGAAGAAAATCTGCTTTTTAAATATATTTAAGATTAAATAACAGAAAGTTGAAGTATTGGGAGCATCGATATCATATGGAATGATGAAAATCTGCCTTTTCTTATATATTTCTGGTTAAATTACAGCAAGTTGAAATATTGCGGGCATTCATATAATATCGAATGAAGAAAATCTGCCTTTTTCTTATTTTTTTTTTTTTTTTGGTTAAATAACAGCAAGTTGAAGTATTGCGGGCATCAATATAATATAGAATGAAGAAAATCTGCCTTTTCTTATATATTTCATGTTAAATTACAGCAAGTTGAAATATTGAGGGCATCTATATAATATTGAATGAAGAAAATCTGCCTTTTCTTATATATTTAAGGTTAAATATCAGAAAGTTGAAGTATTGCGGGCATCGATATAATATCGAATGAAGAAATATCTACTTTTTCTTAAATACTAAGGTTATATTAGAGAAAGTTGAAGTATTGCGGGCATCGATATAATATCGAATGAAGAAAATCTGCTTTTTCTTATATATTTCATGTTAAATTACAGCAAGTTGAAGTATTGTGGGCATCAATATAATATCGAATGAACAAAATCGGCCTTTTCTTACATATTTCATGTTAAATTACGGAAAGTTGAAGTATTGCGTGCATTGATATAATATCGAATGAAGAAATATCTACTTTTTCTTAAATAAAAAGGTTATATTAAAGAAAGTTGAAGTATTGCGGGCATCGATATAATATCGAATGAAAAAAAATCTGCTGTTTCTTATATTTTCAAGGTTAAATTACAACAAGTTGTGGTATTGTGGGTTGGAAATGAAATAGGCACCTCTTCTAATATTGGATGTTTGGGCTGTTTGCAGGATATTTTATTTACTACAGGACTGATTTTTATTCAGTTTTGTTGATTTATTTTTTCACAGAATGACGGAAATTTACAATTTTCGAGTACAAAAAAGTGACAGTTTTCTGATAGTTCTGTTTTGTTACGGCCAAATTGAAAAAAAAAAACAAATGCACTCAACGTGTGAAAAATTTGTGCGTTCGTTGTGTGAAGCATGTGCGCGGGGTCCGGGGCGCGGGAATGTGGGACGTATCCATCGCTGTATTAAATTTTGAGTATTCACAGTTCTTGTTTTTTTAGAGTTATACGACTAATCAGAGCAGTCAGGGCTCTGTGACAGGTTGGAGCAGTCAGGATTCTATGACAGGATAGAGCGGTCAGGGCTCTATGACTGGTCAGAGCAGTCAGGGCTCTATGACAGGTTAGAGCAGTCAGGATTCTATGACAGGTTAGAGCGGTCAGGGTTCTATGACCGGTCAGAGCAGTCAGGGCTCTATGACAGGTCAGGGCAGTCAGGATTCTATGAGAGGTTAGCGCGGTCAGGGCTCTATGACTGGTCAGATCAGTCAGGATTCTATGACTGCTTCAAGTTAACTTAGGACTGTTCTCATGACTGCTCCCAAAGTTAACTTGGACGAGAGGTTATGTCTGCACCCTACTGTATATTTTACTCTTGAGTGACTTTTGTTAAATTTTGCGTTTAAAGTCCATTTCTCAACAACTACATATTTTAACAATATGTTGTTTCATCAAATTAATTGCCATGATGAGTACTACCCAAAACATTGACAGTTAGGTGGCTTTGACCTATAATTAACGCTTGAGTGACTTTTGTTAATTTTTTGTTTAAGTCCAATTCTCAACAACTACGCATTGTACCAATGTGATGTTTCATCAAATTAATTACCTTGATGAGTACTACCCAAAACATTGACAATTAGTTGGCTTTGACCTATATTCTACGCTTGAGTGACAAATACTAAATTTTGCATATCTCAACAACTACACATTATACCAGAATGATGTTTCATCAAAATGATGGCCTTGATGAGTAATACCAAAATCATTGATAATTGGGCGGCTTTGACCTTTATTTTACAATTGAGTGACTTTTGTTAAATTTTGCAGTTAAGTCAGATTCTCATCAAGTAAGTATGCTATCCCAATGTTGTTGCATCAAAATAAATCAAATTGATGAGTACTATTTAAATCAAGGCCTATTAAGTGTCTTTGGCCTTGCATGACTTTAATTTGGTGAATTGTGTGTTTTACATACTAGTTTAAACAACTACAAAACATATCATTTTGATGTTTCATGAAATTATTACTCATATTTGTGAGAACTTCCCAATTTTGGACAATTTGTTGACTTTGACTCCAATTTAATGCTTGAATGACATTGTTAAATTTTTGTAGTAGGCCTATTTCAAACATGTTTAATTGGTGAATACTATATAATTCATGGATAATTTAATAACCTGAATTAATAAATAGATTATAGCAAGGGGGCTCTATTGCCCATTAGAACATGGCTGAGATTCATGACATTTGTCAATATCTGATAGATATAAAATGAAGACAAATGTAAGGTTTTTTCATGTTCTAATTTGCATAGAGCCCACTTTGCAATAATCGGTTTGATTCTAATATGATTTAAAATGTATTTTTAAATTCGAAGGGGCACTAAGAAGATATTTTCCCATGCAATTTTTAATATGGCACTTTTCTTCAGCAGAACCAACATCTGTTTAAACTCCAATAGAGCATACCCGTACTGTACAACATTAAATCATCAATTGTATACGCCTTGCTCATTTCTTTTATTAATATTTTGTTAAAAAAATAACTTTTAAAATGAATAAATCACCAAAATAGCTGCATCAAAAAGAAATTTTCAACATACAGTACACACTACACACAGAGTGTTTCAGTTAAAAAACATCTACGTGTAGGTCTGACATAATTCACACAGTAAACAGCAGCCAATGTCAGTATAAACACCAGCAAATGTCAGTGTAAACACCAGGGGCCGTGTTAACGAAGCTGTCTCAGGACTAAGATATGTATATCGCTCGTATAAATATTATAACACGGGCAGACCTTATATTTGTCTTTATTTTATACCTTGCTATCGCTCAGTATAAAAAAGTATAGATTACACAGACTGAAAGTGACCTAATATGGTATATATACGGTCCGTAAATTTCATATATTGCAAGAAGGAAGCTTGAGCCCAATATTCAATTCCTGACCATGTATTAGGTCACTTACATACTGTGTAATGTTTAAATCCTGCTGAAAGTCCAGTTTATTGTAAAAAACATGTTAAAAATGTGACGTCATTTATACAGTGACACCGTATAATGGCGGTCACTGAACGTATATAAGTCATTCACCAGATATGGAATATACAAGGTCAGCACGTGATGTCTTTTGATCAATCAAAGTTAGGGAATTTACTAGAGGCAGGTTATTGACAAATATTAGGTCTGTCCATGTACTTATTCGCATTAGGCTGGCTTGCAATAATCTATTTCTTAATATTGGTAGACCCTTTCAGGATAACTGCAATCCTGAATTTTGGTCATGCACTCGTATTCCTTCTGGTGTGTAAAATGTAACTTCATAATATATGTGACATTTTGATTAATTGTTCTACAACATCATTTTTACAGGAACTGTTTTTATTTTCTACTCAAAATTCCTGGAATATAGTTATCATGAAAGGGTCAATTGCCTAATTAGCAAAGTACATGTATAATCATTAGAATATACCGTATTTATTCTAATTACAGCCCCCTTCTAATTAAATCCCCCTCCCTAAATTTTGTTTAATTTAACTTTCATTATCCAATAAAAGCCCCCATTTTTGCCCAAAATGTGTGACTTCTGCTACTTATCTAGCTAAAAATAAAAGACAGAAGCATTAATCAATAGGTTAACATTATAAATATACCATGTTAGTTTCCTAATATTCAAATATTGTACATTTTGCCTTAATTTATAGTGAAATAACACTAAAAAATATTTGTTCTTAAATTGAAAATGCGTACCTCTTATTATAGCCCCCTTTGGAAGATTGTCTTAGCCCACGGGCGTTTATTAGAATAGATACGGTATGTAAAATGATGAATGTACAATGTATATGATGTACTTAATATAAATCTACCATTTCAGGATGGTTGAAAGAAAATGAGTATGATGAGAAGTTCGAGGAACTTGACAGCTCTACACTGAATGACAGATTATGTTACTTTTATGGAAGCCTACAAACTCAGAGGGGTACCGATTATTCTTAATCTGCGTTAGTTGGAATACGCGCGGCAACCTCACGCTATTTAACAGGCCCGCCATTTAACCATTCGGTGAATTTGAAGAACGATAGAATTTTCATGACATCCAATCACGTGTTGACAGGAATGATCAAAACATTGAAGCGCGAGGGAAAAGATGTTACAGTGCACAAGAAACCGTTAGCAGAAGGTAACAATAGAAACTGTATTCCAGCGGGGTATTTAGCACTGATTCACTAGTAAAACTACAAATCAAAGTTTGTTGGGACTTGATGTTAAATTTTGGTAGACGTGGGCAGGAGGGGCCTACAGATTTGAAGAAAACATCGAATGGTAAATTTACTGACGACAAGGGCATGTGTACTATAAAATTACATATAATGAAGCCAATAAAACCCACCATGGTATTGATTCTCGTGAAAGTAGGCATGAAACTAGTTTAACCCCGCTGCAGCAGGTTTGCGCCTGTCCTAAGTCAGGAAATTTATTAAGCCTTTGTGTGTCTTGTCTTTTTTCTAGTTAACAATGAAGGGATATGGAGTAAATCCAATGAGACAAAATCTCTACAAATACATGGTAAAAAACAGCAATGGAACAACGCTTTTATTGTTGTTCTTAATCTACTTAGTTTACTTTATGTTTATAGGAGTCTAGGATGATGTTTAATTCGCAGAACTTGATAACTCTTTATTAAGGGGCCGACTCCGACCTGCCGTTGGGTGTGGGGTTTTCGCACCGTGCATTGAAGATCTTATGGTGGCTTTGAGTTGTTATTACTCCCCTTGGGTCGTTGTCTCTTTGACACATTCCCCGTTTACCTTCTTTTTTCTATGTAGTCAGAATGCATAAAAAACCTGTTGACGTTAATTGTCCAGTAGCAAGTTTTAATATGTATTTGTCTAAACTAAATCCAAAATGCAAAGCCCTCTCGTGTATCCAAAGCCAAATTGCTGGTATGCCAACCAAGCCGTGGGAAAAAATAAATTAAGCAAAACGATGTCAAGAATTTCGAACGATGCAGGGTTGTCCACCAGATATACCAACCACTGCATCAGGGCCACGGTGGGCACTGAGCTTAAGCGTGAGGGTATGATGATTTAACTGTGATGTCAGTGACAGGCCATCAAAATGTTAGATCTCTAAACAGTTATGTTGCAGGTCCGTCAGATGCCCAACGGCGTAACATTTCCGCCACTTTGCAAGGAGTTGCTACGGCGTCATCGTCCTCCAGAGCAAATGACAATTCCAAAGTGTCAGTTTCTTCTCAGGCCTCCTCCTTCAAGATCGCCAATGTATCAACAACAGTTTCAAGAAATCCTATGTCCGACAAGGATTTGTTCACTCATCCTATGATTTCAGGTGGAACATTTACAATTAATGTGATAAATAAAGACTTACCTCCTAAATCTGATTCTGCCGCCGCTCCTCGCACATCCGCCGACATTGACGATTGATTTCATACGTGTGTGGTGTGTGCTTAATGAACTGAGACGTAATCACAAATTGTTTACAGTTTTGTTGCAAATATTTAACTGTTATATTTTTGTTGTTATTAAATTAAGAACTGTTTAATATTTTTTGCATCCTCTGTCAAATAATTGAACAGTATTTCTAAGTATATACCAAAGTGTCAGACGGGGGTAAATGGAACAGCCATATGTGGTCACACACTTTATGTACACCTCGATGGGAAATTACCGTATTTGTCATAATTAGAATAGAAATAATTCATGCAAGCTGTCCTCTATAATTGTAGTTTTAACATGGGTAGGCATTATATTCGTGGTATTTTAGCCCTCGCTTACGCTCGGGCTAAAATAATCACGAATATAATGCTTACCCATGTTAAAACAACAATAAAGGATAGCTTGCATGAATTATTGCTTAAATATTCAAAACATAGCAATTCAGATTAAAAAAAAAAATTAGAACCAACACAAACAAAACAGAACAAAAACGCCCCAAAATTAATGCACTAGAAATGTGAACCTCACCAAAATAATTGACATATCATTAGGTACTAAAGAAGGTAAAGCATTATCTGCTCCAAATGTTGGAATGCGCCATATTACAATGAAAGCCTAGTGTCTATTGTTTGTCAGTGTTTGTAAGTAAGTTTGGTAATAAATAAAAGTCACAACAAAAGTCCGAATCGATCAAAGAAAGAGACCAGTAAGAAAAATCCGTTTAACCTTCGACGACTTCGACTGAATCAGTGAAACACAATCCGAAACAGATAATTTTTGGCATGCCGTCACATTCCCGACTTGAAACGGGCATTTTATAAATAAAATGGTGGGTTAAACCAGGTTTAATGATGCATTAACCTTCCGCTTATATGACGACTAACTTTGGCTTCTGTGTGTCTGTTCTCTAATTAATATAGCAAATATAACAGGGAATACTTTCAATGGCCGGACATTACAATCACATGCCACAATCTACTAGGGAACTGCAAAAGAAAAGCAATAAAAAGACAAAAGACAAACATAGACAACTAAAGGTTCTCGGGATATCTGGACTTGGTACCGGCACTAGCAAGAGCTAGCAAAGGATTAAACCGGTTTATTGGTATCCAAACATCCCTCTGCTCTATTTTGTCTCTCTAAAGTATAAAAACATACAAATTAACCAAATACAGGTTGACTACTAACTCAAAGACCATAATTTTGAGAAGGAAAGAATACGACAAAACGTAATTTAGAAAGATTGGTTGAGGGGTACCACTCAAAAATGTCTTTCCTGCTTAGTAAGGGGTATATCCTAGAAATACCTTGGAAATGATTTATCCATGGCTCTCATTTTTCTTACACAGGGAGATGAAATCAGGTAAACAGTGAAAAACTATCACCAATTGCCTGGATCAGAAACACTACATACACGAAGATTAACAATTGGGTGCCGCAAAATTTAAGCATTAACAGATTAAACAGACGTCGATTGTGTTTGTGCAGTTATTAAGACTGACTTACAATACACTGATTGTCCTTAATAATAAAATAGGTTTGAATATGATCGTGGCTCTATATATTTTATTCTTCAACATATATATATACACAACATATTAATATATTCAACAGTAATTTCATAAACAATAAAGTATGAATCAACGGTTAGAATAAAATAAAATCAACATTTAAAAAAAATAGAATAAATATTAATAAAAACAAAAACCATAAAATAAAAGAGAATAAAATAAAAATCAATAGTAAACAATAAAACAACTTTGACTAATAAAGACTAATTATGAAATCAGCAATGTAAGACAAGATCTAGATTTACTTTAATTCTCATTATATACGTTTATAATTACTACCCTTATGGCAAGAAGAATATTTTTTTCCATTGATTATAGAAAAAAAACAATGGCATGAATATCTTTCAGAAACCGTTTGTTTCATATAAATTTTGGCCATTTCATCATCTTTATATTATCGTAAATAAAACAATCAAGACAATAACAAATGATTTTGTTCTAATGTCAGTCGAAGATCAAGCAAAATTATAAGAACTTCGAATTTACGTCATCGCGGAAGACTTGTAGCAGACACATTTTTTAAGATTAAAAATAGCATTCCGATATAATTGTGATATTCTTTTTTATTATACTTTATGCAAATTTCTTTTATTATCCATTAATTTCATTAGACAAGCTGCATTTGTTAATTTTGACTTATCCTTAGTTAGCCCCGCCCATCCATAGCAACGGGTGTTAATGTGTAAAATTAACACCCACTCAGCCCGAAGTTTGCCGATCTTCAAAAATTAACACCCGCCCAGCCCGAAGTTTACCGATCTTTAAAAATTAACACCCACTCACTCCGAAGTTTGCCGATCTTGAAAATTAACACCCGCTCCGACCGAAGTTTACCGATTATTATTCCCACTTGAGAAAGAGTATAAAAACAAACCATATGACATGTAATGTAATTATTTTCAATGTTCTTCTTCTAGTTATTGTTTTTAAGGCTTTTTCAACTCGGCATTTAGTATAATAAAAATCATATTGCCCTTGGATGAAGATGTTAGGGCGATCAACACACTCGGTGAAAAAAATTATCACCCTCCACTTCGTGTCGGGTGATAATTTTATACCTCGTGTGTTAATCTTCCCTAAGATCTTCATCTAAGGGCAATATGTTTATAATAGAATTATTACCATTCGTATCACTTCAAACTTGTCAAAAGCATATTGTTAAGGAATACATATCCCAGTTCGTGAATAATTTCCATTACATATCAGTGCCATGACTCATAAGCGAAAATAAAATACAAGAAAACTCATTATGTATATTAATATAAATCTACAAATTAGCTCCAATACATGTTTTAGGGTACTCTGTTAAAAGAGAAAACGGTTGGTTGGACGGAAACACCTTACATGCTATGCATTTGTCAATGATCACATTAGAATTGATGTGTCCACAACAACTTTCATGGCATAGATGGGACGATTTGAAGCTAGAACTAATGACAAAAATCAGTCTTTCGTTGTTTTCAAAGCAATCATTTCCACAATATTCGTACGGTCACTGTCAGTTTTCCTTCTTGCATTTTCTTTACAATCATAACATCTTGTAGTTCGAACATCGTTAAAAGAGGGTCCACATTCATCAAATTTCTTGCAAGCTGAAAAAACATGCGAACATCATTCAATACAGATATATCAAATAAAAAAATGATATATAAGATTACTCAAGGAAAACAAAATGAAATAGAAATGAGAATGTTTACAGAAAGAAAAAAAAGAACACTTAAGATGAACTTGTTTACAAAAACAGAAAGCGTTTTACGTCTCTGATTAAAAACAAATATAGGATTCAAACTTCAAAAAATCGAAACGGGCTTTAATACTAAAACATGACACAGGGTAAGCTGAACACGCATATATTAAAAGTTCATATTCTGATTTATCTGAATTAAAGAAAAGGGGAAAACGTTTTGACACGATGTTTATTTAATATAGGTTTTAAAACCTTAATTTAAAAAACGTCAAATTTACGGAATACCCTTTAGGTGTCTGCAGAGTATAAATTTCCTATAATACAATTTTGTGAGATTTTTTCTGCAGAACCATATTTGTATTATTGTTTAAAACTGAAATTGAAAATTAATTGAAATTTATTGATTTTACAATGAAACGAAAGGGAAAATTTATTAATTTATTATAATTTTTTTTCATATATTGTAAATGTTTTGAAATCCTTATTTCATTTACAAAAAAAAAAAATAATCTGGGTACTTCTTAATAAACACTTTACTTTTCAAATAAGTGCAACTTGGCAGACGATTTCAATGACAGTTTTTGCTGATTTTCTTTGAAAGTAGAGGATGTTGATTTTTGGAAATGTTTAATGTCGTCAGAACTACTTTAAAAATTGATGAGAAGTTATCACTAAATACAGTACATAACTTTATGTACAATTTTGATGATTGACGATATCAGTGTTTCGCGACTTTAGCAGAATTAAGCTTGTAAAGGTTGTTTCCTCTATTGTAAACTATGTTAAATCTTCACATTTTAATATTTTTTTAAGCTCATAGTTTAATTCTTCAAAATGTTTTTATCTTTATGATAATTGATATCTTTTCTATCAACTAAAAACAGGGATTACCTTGATTTATCTGTATTGATACGCCCGTCGGTTGTTTACCTGTATTGTGATTAGAGCCCTAAATTCTCTAATAAAAGATATTGTAAGCTTCAGATTTTAATATTGTTCTGTTGGGTATGCTTTATATAATTATTATATGTTTGATGTATTAAGTGACATGTATACCCCATGTTTATATTCTGATTACCTTAATTAAATTCACCTGGACAAACATCTTTTGACCTGTCTTGAAGCATGATAGATTGTTGCTAAAAGCTTACAAATAACAAAATACCGAGGCTACAAAATATGTTCAGATCATAGATACCCTTAGATTTAAAAATATTTATTTTATCAAAATAACAAATGGGCTTACCTCACAAGTTTTACCAATTTATGAAGTCTTTACATTTATGTATAAATATAAGATAAAATATTATGAGAACATGCGTACATAGGATTAAATTTAACTGCGCTTGTTAGAAAAACAAAATTATATTTGACACAATTTGAGAACACAAGAATAGAAAAAATGCATTGCAATATTTAGCTTTTGTGATGTGTGTGGGTGTAGACAGTAATTATATATTAACCATTAAACAACTAAACGACAAGGGATCGTTTGGAATTCTTAATGTACGTATATATATGTTTGAATATATCAACATTTTGTTCGTAAGAGAGAAAAAAAAATGTCTGCTTGTGAGCAATTTGGTATCAACATGATATTTAAATTCAAATCAGTTAGAAGCTTACGGCGGTTTTATACATATATGTTACAACTATTAAGACTTCGAGGGCCATATCAAAAATATCTCGAAATACATTTGCGTTTCTCATTATTTTTTTTTTACGTTGATCGTATTTGAATTTTGAATGTTTATAAACTTCAAGGATTGTAGTATCAAGTCTATTCCAATATCTTACTGGAGAGGGAATAAAAGAGTTCTGGGTTATCGACAGTCTGCAAAATGGAGCAATTATATCATTTCCATTTCTAAACGGATAGTCTGTCATACTTTGAATTTTAGAGGGATAAGATTTTTTAAACATTATTATTCATTAAATTATAAAATAGTTGTAGTTTTCTATTATTTCGTCTTTACAAGAGCCGTTCCCAACCCAGTTCTTCGTACAAAAGGTCTAATTTGCAGAAAATTTATAAACCAGTAACCATTCGTAAGGCTTCCGTTTGCAATATCAAAAGTTTTTTTCTTAATACCCAATACCACAATCTTACATGCATACTCGAATAATGGTCTAATAAACACCATGTACATCTTTTCTAAATTTTGTCTGCAAAGTATATATTTAAGTTTAAAGACACTTTCAACAATATTTTATGTGCTCATTCCACTTACAATCACTACTGAATATAATTACTAAATGTTTATGATTAAAAGGCAAGTTGAATATGTTTTCCATTGAAAGAAAAACTAAAGATTATCCGGAGTAGAACCGTTCGAAACTTTCGTTGTTTCAGTTTAATTAGGATTGAATGAAATCAACCACCGGAAGACCAATTAGAAAGTTCGTTAAGATCATGATATGTGATATTTTTTATTTTTCTTTCATCATTACTCGAATATCGTAGTGACGTATCATCGGACAAGAATGTACTCATTGATAGGAGTGTATCTTTTATATCATTAATGGATCCAAGCACTGACCCTTGTGGCACACCTACAGAAATATTTTCCAAAATTGAATGATATTCCCTAATTACAGCCCTCTGTTTTCTTTCATGCAAGTAATTCTGAAACTATACTTACCTCATACGATTTCATTTTGTGAACTAGCACCTCGTGTCAATCCTTGTCAAAAGCTTTTGCAAAATTTCAGTAGACAAAACAGCTATTTTTTTTCTAATGAAAATTGTAAATTTCTAATAACTGATGCTGAGTAGAGTGCTCAGGTAGATGTAAGAACCCCGATTGATATTCGTGTATCAAATGATTACTTGACAAATAATTAAAACGTATTTATATACAAACCCTTTTCCATCAGTTGTCCTACTCAATTCATTTACTTAAAGGAGATAGGGCGATTTCAATAAACGAGCATATCGTAGACACGTTATGTAGTATACAAAATCAAATATTTGTGTAGATTTATTTTTGTTTTAACATTTTCAAGAAAGCTGTTTCAGCATCTCGTTGGACTCTAGTTGATAATAAACAAAACTTTTAATTTCTTTTCAAAAGGAAGAAGCAAGAACTTCTGTCATTAAGATTTGCCAAGTCTAGCACTTTTAAATGTACAAATTGTGACGAGAATACACTCGACAAACAACGTTACAAGGGTACAGATACGCTCAAAATTCCACCTAAAGATAACACCCTAAATTCTATGTACTGGATTCCTAAACTTCACCAAAATCCCTACAAACATCGTTTTATTTTGGTTTCCAGTAATTGTTCTACCACAAATTTGTCCATCCATTTGACCAATGCCCTCACTTGTATAAAGGGGTTAGATATAAACTATTGTGAAAAACATACCAAAACTCTGGTGTAAATAACTTTTGGAGTGTAAAAATTTCTATTGAAGTTTTAGATAAATTATAATATGTAGGAAGACCAGTTTCATCTATTTACAGTTATGATTTTTCTACACTTCAAACAACCCTTCCACATAATTTGATTAAATCCATATTTGGTCAACTTATTAAATGGTCATTGAATTTTCGGGTCTTCAGTTTAATTGCTGTAACAAAAAGCAAGGATTCTTCTACACTATTACATACAACAATTATTGCTCATAGACATGTGATTATATGATTAAGGCACTGAATATTTTGCTAAACAACATTTATGTTCGTTTTGGCACCATTGTTTATCATCAGGTCATTGGAATCCCTATGGGTACGAATTGTGCATCTCTCATTGCAGATCTTTTTCTGCTCTGTTACGAACGGGACTTTATGAAAAAACTACAAAATGGAACCGTACTAACCAGTGATAAACTTATTTCTATTTTCATAATAATAGCAGGTACATTGACGATATCCTTACTATTGACAATCCGCGGTTTTAAGCTTAGCTCGTTATCATTTACCAAGAACAACTGAAACTAAATAAGGCAAGCAATGATTTTAAATACTTTCCTTGTTTTGATCTAAGTATCATCATTGACTCTGGTAAAATAAAAACTAAAATTTATAATAAAAGTGATGATTTTGATTTCCCTTTTATTGACGGAGACGTAAATATATATATATATATATATATATATAATATACGTCTGAAAATCAGCCCAACATTGTTAGACCTGCACATTGGTAGTTCCCTCTCCGGGATTCGAACCATCACTGTTATGACATCTTTGGCAACACCGCCTGCACTACGTCCAGCGCCCTAGACCACGCGGCTACCTAGGCTATATAAGAATATAGCTTTCGGTAACCGTATGATACCTCCTCGTAGGTTTAATATAGGGTATATATATCATATATATAATCTTTATATATATATATCAATTTGTACGATTCGCTCGCATTGGTTCTACCCTTGACTATTTTAATCAGCGTAACCTTACACTCAGATTCAAACTTTTACAACAAGGTTACAGATTTCATAAATTATTAAATACTTTTAAGAAGTTCTACAGAAGATATGAACATTAGATGTCTAGATATGACATGACTCGAGAACAACTAATTGAAACGGCATTTCTCATCCTCCATATTATGGAAATTTTGTTAAAAAATATCAGAAACTGATAAATAATCCATTATAATAACATTCTACATAGCAAAACAGTGACATCAAACATTCCTCCTTATTTTAATGATCAATCAGTTCCACTTATCTCATATTCCTACACTAAACCAATTGCAACTTCCATTTTCAATTACAAACGGGTATTGCGTGACTTCCAAATTGATGACTTTAAAGCCAAACTACCTGATTGTGCTTGCTCCTCTTCCCCATTCAATTATAGTACGGCTGGACACGTTATAACTGGTGACCTAGATATCGTAGACAACCTCAAACTACGAGATATCTTCTCAAAAGGTCCAAAATTTCGTGAGACCCAGCACATCAACTGGAAGTACAGCTTCAAGATTTTGATGGATGCAGTTGAAGACTATGCTAGGAAGTGGGCAAAGAAAGAGAAAGAGGACGTTGAGACATTGTCCGACTGGATCAGGTCCATAAAGTCATTAATTGTAAATCGCATCCGGCGCCTAAAAACAGCTATGAAATCCAGGAATCCAAGTATATTTAAAGATCCCCTTGAAGAAAAAACTCTTTCCAACCTCCATGAAAATTACGTCATTGTCCCTGCAGACAAAGCTTCTAACAACATACTGTTTGTGTGTAAGAAACACTATCTCGACTGTCTTGTGAAGGAGATGGGCATCGACAGTTCATCTGGAAACCCTACTTATACCCCTACTACAATATCGAGGGATGAGATTGTAAAAAATCACACTTCAGTGTTATCATCATTTGGCATAAAAGCTAATGATGAAAACAATCAACTCCCTTACATCTACTGGGTACCTAAACTTCATAAGAATCCATACAAACAGAGATTCATTGCCGGGTCTTCCAGATGCACCACTAAACCTCTTTCACAGCTCTTCACTACTTTGTTGACTGCAGTCAGAGACGGCCTGAAAAATTACTGTAATAAAGCTTACTCCACAAGCGGTGTGAATCAAATGTAGATTCTTAAAAATTAAAAAGATCTCCTTGAACAGCTTTCCTCAACCAGTCTTACCCATTGCCATAGCATTCAAACTTTTGACTTTTCTACACTTTATACAACCCTGCTACACAATAAACTGAAAACAGTAATTGCAGATTTAATACATCAATGTTTCTGCACAAAAAATGGAGAACGCAGATACACCTATTTAGTTTTAGGGAAAGACAAGGCATATTTTGTTAAGAACCACACCGATTCAAATAAGAAGTACACCGAGACTGACGTAATCAAAATGTTAGAATTTTTGATCGACAATATTTTTGTCGAATTTGGAGGTCGTGTTTTCCAACAGACAATAGGGATTCCTATGGGAACAAACTGTGCGCCGCTTTTAGCTGACCTTTTCCTTTACTCGTACGAGGCCAAGTTTTTACAAGGGCTTATTCAAAGAAAACAAAAACATTTAGCCCAGTCCTTTAATTTCAGCTTCCGCTACATAGACGATGTGCTTTCTCTTAATAATCCTAAATTTAAGGATTATTTACATCAGATCTATCCAAATGAGCTTGAAATTAAAGAAACAACTGAAACACCTACTTCAGCTTCGTACCTAGATCTTTTATTGTATATTGACGAAGATGGACGTTTGAAATCTAAGCTATATGACAAGCGTGATGATTTTAATTTCCCCATTGTGAACTTTCCCTTTCTTAGCAGCAATATACCTACCTCTCCAGCCTATGGAGTATACATTTTACAGTTGATTCGCCACTGTCGAGCTTGTAGTTTGTACAGTGATTTTTTTAACAGAGCAAAAACACTGTCCCAAAAGCTGCTTAGTCAGGGATTTGTTCAACCTTTGTTAATTTCATCCCTCAAGAAATTCTATGGCCGTCACCATAGCATCATTGAAAGATATGACGTGTCAGTATCCCAAATGAAAGTGGACATTTTCAGCTAGATTCACGTCTTCCCGGATTTTACTACCGACTTTGACATTTTCCCGGATTGAATCACCCACAGTGTGACGGGTGATGTTAACAAAGCAGGACATGCTTACCCTTCCGGAGCACCTGATGTCACTTTCAGTTTCACTGGAGTTCACACTGTGAGTGCCTTTGTTCTGAATGTTGTGGTTTCTGATTCTGTGCTTTATGTCTTTCTGGCGTCATTGTTTTTGTGTCTAACGTCATTGTTTTCTGTGTTCTCGTTTTTGCCCTGTCTTTGGACTTCGATTTTTGTGGATTTCACCCCTTTGTTCCTTCGGTATTCTACTGCCGTTGTTCCAGAAAAACTGGGACGTAACTTATTTTCTTTACGTCATAGTGGATATCGACGAGATATTCTTAACAAATCCGAAAATTTGCTTTGGATTCCAGTGACCTGAATACTTTGCATGCATACTGGCCTCTCACTGATGCTGCCGATGTCTACTGAAATACATGACGGCTCTTTACCAAACCCTTCGGGGAGTTTTGAGTTTGACTTTTCTTCCGTAGTGCGACAGTGTTTTACCAGCAGACTGGGTTCCTTGAGCTAGCCGGCAGTTTAGCGGCGATCACTCTTTGACCCATCTTTCCAAATTTCGTTTTATAATATCTTTTTTAATGGAAGCCAGCGAAGACCACGTAGTCATGGACATAGGCATTATACGCCCCACATCTACATGACATTTCAATTAATGGTCTCCTTCCATTTATGAAAATGCCACTAGGTATTCATCACATTCGTACAAAATTGTATTCTTGCCACTTTCGAAACTTCATTCGTTTTACAAAGTATGTTTAGATT
>MJUU01029782.1:0-16188 GCA_002080025.1 Modiolus philippinarum
ATGTCGTGATAATGGGAGAGTTTAACTTTGAAAAAATAAATTGGGACATACGGAGCACCCATCAAATGAAACACAGATAGATTTTTAATTTATTGAGACAATTAGAGACAACTATATGTTCCAATATATCACAAGACCTACAAGAGCAAGAATCGACCACGAACAACATGTATTGGACTTGTTACTTACTAACGAGGAGGGAAAATTGACTGGGAAGACAAGCAAGGAAATCGAAAAGTTAATGTGGCATGCATTTAGAGATATTCTTATTGATGTACAGGACAAACATTTACAAAAACGAAAACCCAGAATTAAAAGAAAAGGCAAAACAAATTTGGACTACAATACTATGAAAGTTATAAGGAAAAAAACGTAGATGCTGGAAAAGGTTTATTGAAAGAAGAGATGGCAACCATTATAAAAATTATTGTAAATACAGGAATCAAGTCAAAAATCGAACACGAATGGCAGATAGAAATAGGAAAAGGAAAGGAAATGGGGTAAATGTCAAGGAGACAACATCACATCTCCAGGTTAAAACGACCAAAAACAAAGCATCTAAAGGTCATCGTACGGTCTTCAACACAGCGAGGAACCTCACATCATATAGCAAGCCCTAAATGGCCCCAAAAAGGTAAAAGGGTGAATAAATCAAAGAAAACAAACCACATCCAATAACCCGAATATCAAGAAACTAAAATTTCATAGGAAGACAAGGACAAGCCAATGACCAACATATTCCTGATTTGGGACAGGCGCAAAAATTACGGTGGGGTTAAACTCGTTTTCTTGGATCCAAACCCTCCCCCTGTGTGTGGTGAATGGCTAAAAATAAATACACAAAAAGACTCACAGTAAAGATCAAACTAGAAAAAAGTCCAACTTACCAAGAAGAGTACAATTACAATGAAGTACATTAAAAATGAAGACAATACACACGGGTACTGTCCGGACAAATGCTCGCACTTACTTACAGCTAGCTATAAGCACATAATTTCCGTTGACTATGATATCAAGCCTTCTTACATATGAAACTTCAACTGAAATACTTCTAAATAAATTTCGTATAACAACATCATCAATTATGAAAGAAGAACATGATATTGTGCAATGCCAAATACTGCCAATATGAAAAATTGTTTGAATTCAGTTTTGGTATAAAACATTTAGGAGCTGATGAATATTTTTGCCAGCAAAAACCAGAAGTAAAGATTTAACAACAATGCTGTATTTATATCCTTTATGAATTAGGTTGTTCAACGGATTAATAAGTTTGGATGGACAATTTTTGAATTTATGCGCTTTGTAAATGATATTTCCATAGAAGTTTGGATGTGAAATGCCCTGTTGTATAAGAGCCCTGCGTGTAGAACCAAATTTTCTTAATAAGTCAATGTATCTATAATAAAATCTAGATAATGTTTTTATCAATTTATGATATCTAAACCCTTGATGTAGAAGTTTTTCAGCGAGACAAAGATTTCGGTCGTTGAAGTCAGAAACATCACTATATACTCGTGCATATCGAACAAGTTGTGAAATATAGACCCCGTAAGAAGGGGCTAACGGAACATCGCCGTCGAGATGGGGAAAATTGACTATAGGGAAGGAGAAATCATCCTTTTATCATAAACTTTAGTGTTTAACTCTCCTTGATTTATTGATATATCAAGATCAAGAAAAGGAGTGTGATCACTGCTGCTATTGGATTTATTTAAAGTAAGTTCGGCAGGATTAATTTCATCTGTAAATTTAGAAAATTCAGAATTATCTAAAGCCAAAATATCGTCCAAATATCTATATGTATTGTTAAAAATATACACTAAATGCTGTTTGGAAGGGTCTTTTTGAATTTTTGCTCTAATCTTTGATCTGATTTTGCCATTGTCCATGAAATGTTCGTTCTTTTGATTGACGGTTGGGTTCTCACTTACACGTCAGAAAAATGGAAATTGAATATAGTATCAATAAGGCAAACAGCAACATCGGTATAATTAAAAGATCCTTTGCTTATGTAGACGAAGACATGTTCTTGACACTTTAAATTTAGTCGAATAAGCAACTTTTGTTTGGTCTCCCCATATCAGGGAAGTAGAGAAAATACAGCACAGAGCAACAAAAAATGTACCATTATTGAGAGAGAAATCTATGAAGACAGAATAAGAAAGCTTGGATTCCTACACTGAAATACCGTTGAGATGAAAATGACATGATACAAGTATTCAAAATTGTTCACAAGATTGAAAACATTGAAACAACCAAATTATTTCAATTTGCTGACATACCTAAAACAAGAGGCCATAATATTAAAACCAAGATGTACTTTTACACAGTAAATAATAGATAATTGTAACGTTTTAATGCCAAACAGCCTAATAAACTTAAAAACAGTTAATGAATTGAAGACAGGACTGAACAACATCAATAAAACCAATAAAAAATCTAAACCATCATGTTGACAATACGAAGCATATGAATTAGACGATACATATTGACAGTGGTACAGAATGTTATGCTTAAAACCTTACGTTCTAGGTAAATTTCAGGTAAAAATGGTCAGCCGGGAATATATCTATGCTGTTAGACCTGTTAACCTACAGGTTGGCAGCTGTAAAAGAAGGCCTTGGTGAAAAAAAAATGAAATTGCAAAATCTATAACAAAACTGCCAATACAAACAACGATACATCGCTTGATTTGCCAAATATTCTTGACAGCTGCAAATAGGACCTTCCAAAACAATGTGATGCTTTCTTTTCAAGAAATAACTAAATACCGAAATTACAATGAATTTAATTTCTGCATATGCGCATTTCGACAACTTATGTCTCTTCAGTGCAGATAAAATCTAGACATTTTGAAGGCCACAACTAAAAGATGTTTAAATCTGCGAGAGAACAAATAACCAATATGATCTAAATGTAAAGCCTAAATCAGCTAAGGACAGAGCTTTGCATGAGGGAGATGCTTATTAGTTTTCAATAATTAAAAAAAAAATAGATATGGTAAGGTTCCAAATAGAATCGGCTTTCGGGTCAGCATCGGATACTGACTACTAGGCTGGTGAATACCCTCGGGGACTAACAGTCCATCAGCAGATGCATCGATTCAGTGGTAACAAATAACTAAATACCGAAGATACTATGAATTTAATTTCTGCATATGCGCATTTCGACAGCTTGTGACTCTTCAGTGCAGATAAAATCTTAACTTTTGGAAGGCCATAACTAAAAGATGTTTAAAACTGCCAGAGAACAAATAACCAATAATATCTAAATATTAAGCCTAAATCAGCTAAGGACAGAGCTTTGCATGAGGGAGATGCTAATTAGTTTTCAACAAATTGTTAAAAAAAAAATAGATATGGTAAGGTTCCAAATAAAATCGGCCTTCGGGTCAGCACCGGATACTGACTACTAGGCTGATGAATACCCTCGGGGACTAACAGTCCATCAGCAGAGGCATCGATTCAGTGGTAACAAATAAGTAAATACCGAAGTTACTATGAATTTAATTTCTGCATATGCGCTTTATACAGCTTATGTCTCTTCAGTGCAGATAAAATCTAAACGTTTGGAAGGCCATAACTAAAAGATGTTTAAAAACTGCTAGAGAACAAATATCCAATATAATCTAAATGTAAAGCCAAAATCATCTAAGGACATAGCTTTGCATGAGGGAGATACTCCTTAGTTTTCAACAAAATTTTAAAAAAGATAGATATGGTAAGGTTCCAAAAAAGAATCGGCTTTCGGGTCTGCACCGAAGTACTGACTACTGGGCTGGTGAATACGCTCGGGGACTAACAGTCCACCTGCAGAGGCATCGACCCAGTGGTATCAAATAACTAAATACCGAAGTTACTATGAATTTAATTTCTTCATATGCGCATTTCGACAACTTATGTCTCTTCAGTGCAGATAAAATCTAAACGAATGGAAGGCCATAACTAAAAGATGTTTAAAAACTGTCAGAGAACAAATAACCAATATAATCTTAATGTAAAGCCAAAATCAGCTAAGGACAGAAGCGGTGGAATGAAATGTGGATACCTCTGATGGACAATAATTTTATATTTGTCGAATTTGGAGGACTTGTTTTTCAACAGTCTATCCAAATTCAAATGGGCACAAATTGATCGGTTTCTCCACTTTTATCATTAGAGGCTGACTTCATCGAAGGGCCTCTCCAAAACGAGGATAAGAATTAGCCCAATTCTTTTACCTAATTAACAAATACAGAGATATGAGTAAATGTACACTGGAAAAAATCTCTATGCATGAATACATGGCAAGATTAAGCGAATGGAACATCGCTTCGATTGTTGTTCTTCATTTTGAAGTCACCATGAGGCCTTCAACAAAGAGCAAACGCTGCTATCTCATAGTAAGTTCAAGACGGCCCATAGCAGCGGTTTAAGCGGAATTTACTTGCTAAATGTTGAATAACGCTACATCCATGCATGCTTTTCGCTATGAATGAGGGGTCGTCAACAAGCATAACGTATCGGGCAAAGTACTCTTACAAACACTGTCATCCCTTGACCGACATAAGAAACAATAAACAATACATCCTATAAACTATCATAATGCACTCATCGAGTTGTTTGTAAGAAAACTTGGCAAGTACGAGCGGGAGATGTGAGCAATATATATACGAATGGTTTAATTTTTACAAAAAAGAAAACAAAATGTTAAATTTTGATAGTGTATTCATATGAGAACTTCCCACATAAACTAATACACCATAAGTGACAAAATGAAGAGACCATACACCGCAAGTTTAGGCAAAAATAGTATCATGTGAAATATGTTCCAAATAGAACAAATGAGAGGTATTCTGTCTGAAGATTATTTCACCAGGCTAGCAGTAAAACTTTCCAACTGGAAATAATTTCACCAGGTGAGCTATGAAATATGTTCCTTTGGAACTTTTCTCACAGTGGATATTATTAACCGTTACACAAGCAAGGGGAATCTTTTTACGGACATCTGTTATATACCTGATTTTTTGCACTAAACAAACCTCGCTTTGGTGATTTTCTTCATCTGATCTAACCAAAAGAAATTAAGGATATTACAGATACTTCCACGTTGGTCTAATTTCCCTTCATCTTGATCCAGAGTTTATTACCGGACTGATGTCCGCCGACTATGACAAAACCGGACTTTCCACTGGCAGTGTGACGGGTGCCACGCGTGGAGCAGATCATGCTTACCCTTCCGGAGCACTTGATGATACCTCAGTTTTTGTAGGGGTTCACACTGCTAGTGTTTTAGTTATGTGGCGTTCATGTTCATTTTTTCATTTGTTTTGTCTTAGTAATACTCTCTCAATTCGTGTTGGATATGAATTGCAATGATTTTGGATTTATGATTTTAGAATTCCACCTTTCCCCGTTCTTGCGTCGGTATTTGTTTTCCGATGTACTTGAAATTGACAACAGAGGTAGTCTATAATCTTAGCTTTAGCTGTATCATTATTGTTTCTTCAACCGATTTGATTTCACCAACGGATTTTACATGTTCAACACGATGGGTATCTTATAAGAAACAGGAGATGCTTACTATCTAAAATGAACAATTAAATCAAAAATGAAATTGAATAAATTAAAGTAAGAATCAGGATATTCAGAGAAGAGAATATGATATCTAACAGAAGGATTGTGCATCTTCTTGAACAGAATAAGGATTGGTTAGAAAACGAACACAGTCAACTTCTGATAACACTAAGGGCACGAATAACAAGAAAATTAGCCTTGTGTGTGTTTGATGGGGAGGGGGATAAATTAGAAAGATCTTCACATCTTGCTGTCTACCATCATCACTGAAATCTGGCATTATAACCATCCTATCTATAACTAGAGGCTCAGAGACTGAGCCTGTATCGCTCACCTGACAAAATGCTTCTATGCCATGCATGACCAAAAAAGATGTATTTTACCAATGAGGTCTAATGTTAAGCTATGTTCTCCATTGGCACAAGTGTTTTTAGTCTGATCCTATAGGAATGAGGACCTTCAATACACCATTCCATCACAGTTTAGTTAAATTTGCTTAAATAGTTTCAGAGAAGATAATGAAAAGTATAGTTTCACATACCGCCCTACGATGTTCAACTATGTTCTGCACAGGAGGCCATGTTTTTTGTTGGATCGAAATGAAATGAGAAAATTTTGTAAAGTACCTTCTGTACATCATTCCGGTAAATTTGGTTAAATTTGCTTCAGCAGTTTCAGAGGAGAGAATTAAAATGTGACTTTTCGCATAGGGTCCAAGGTTAAACCTGAGTTCCGCACTGGCGGCCATGTATTTTGTCAGATTGAAATGAAATTTGCATTCTTTCTAAAGGACCTCTGGTACATCATTCCTGTAAAGTTTGGTTGAATTTGCTTCAGTGGTTTCAGAGAGGAAGATGAAAATGTGATTTTCCTCATAGGGTCCAATGTTAAACTTAAGTTCTACGCTGGCGGTCATGTTTTTTATCGGATAGGAAAGAAACAAGCAATCTTTGTTAAGACATTTAGTACATCATTCATGTAAAGTTTGGTTGACTTTGTTTCAGTCGTTTCAGAGCAGACGATGAAAACGTAATTTTCCCATAGGGTCCAATGTTAAACCATGTTCCGCGCTGGCGGCCATGTTTTTTGTCGGATTTGAACAAAAAGAGCAATCATTGTTAAGGACTTTTAGTACATAATTCCTCTTAAGTTTGGTTGAATTTGCTTCAGTGGTTTCAGAGCAGAAGATGAAAATGTGATTTTTCCCATAGGGTCCAGTGTTAAACCTAAGTTACGCGCTGGCGGAAATATTTTTTTTGTATCGGAACGAAATGAGCAAACTTTGTAAAGGACCTTCCATACATCATTTCTGTAAAGTTTGGTTGGATTTGCTCCAGCCGTTTCAGAGCAGAGGATGAAAATGTGATTTTTCCCATAAGGTCCAATGTTAAACCATACTCCGTGCTGGCGGCCATGTTTTTTGTCGGATCGGAACGAAACGAGCAATCGTTGTTAAGGACCTTCCATATATCATTCCTGTAAAGTTTGGTTGAATTTGCTTCAGCCGTTTCAGAGCAGAAGATGAAAATGTGGTTTTCCCATAGGGTCCAATGTTAAACCATGTTCCGTGCTGGCGGCCATGTTTTTTTGTCGGATTGGAACAAAATGAGCAATCATTGTTAAGGACCTTTAGTACATCATTCTTATTAAATTTGATTGAATTTGCTTCAGTGGTTTTATAGCAGAAGATGAAAATGTGATTTTTCCCATACGGTCCAACATTAAACCTAAGTTCCGCGCTGGCGGCCATGTTTTTTTGTCAGATCGAAACAAAATAAGCAACCATTGTAAAAGACCTTCCATACATCATTCCTGTAAAGTTTGGTTGAATTTGCTTCAGCTGTTTCAGAGCAGAAGATGAAAATGTGATTTTCCCATAGGGTCCAATGTTAAACTATGTTCCGTGCTGGCGGCCATGCTTTTTGTCGGATCGGAACGAAATGAGCAATCATTGTTAAGGACCTTTAGTACATCATTCCTGCGAAGTTTGGTTGAATTTGCTTCAGTGGTTTCAGAGCAGAAGATGAAAATGTGATTTTTCCCATCGGGTCCAATGTTTTACCCAAGTTCCGCGCTGGCGGCCATGTTTTTTGTCGGATCGGAACGAAATAAGCAATCATTGTAAAGGACCTTCCATACATCATTCCTGTAAAGTTTGGTTGAATTTGCTTCAGTAGTTTCAGAGGAGAAGATGAAAATGTGAAAAGTTTAACGGACGGACGACGACGACGGACGGATGACGGACGACGGACGCCAAGTGATGGCAATAGCTCACATTGACCCTTTGGGTCAGGTGAGCTAAAAACGGAGGAAAGCCAATTCAAGACCAAAACTCGTATAGAAGAACCATACTAATCTAGAAACAATAAACTGGTTATATCTTATTGGTGCGTAGGATGGCTTCCAACTACCCGGTGAAGGTTATAATTAAGTTCCACACTTCAAGAGGAGCTGCAGCTCTTATAAGTGGTTCATCTGACAAAGGTGGCAAAGTACAGTTACTTGTAACTATCATACTTAGCCACAAAAACCTGGCGATTGCAAAAAAAGTTTCACTGAGGGATAATCACCTTCAATTACTGGTCTCATTGTGACAAAACTTTAAAATGATGTAGAGCAGAATAAGAAACCTATCTTTATAGCATTTTGCTGATGCGGAGAAAGGATTTGATATTGTTAAGTATGATATGACGGTCTTCTGAGAGAAATGAACAAAATCGGAATCTGTGATGAAAATTGGCTGCTCTTTCGCAGTTGGTATACAGAGTTATCATCCTGTATAAAATGGCAAGGATTCTTGTCCTATTTAATTCCAAGGTGCTCGTCAGGGAAGTGTTTAGCCCCCTACCGCCTACAAAGCGTTTATCAACTCACTTTTACAATATTTTTGAAATAGCACAAGCTAGCTTGATACTCACTTAGGGACAATGTATTGTGGCGTTCCAATAGTAGCTGATGGCATCACACTTATCTCAATAAAGACTGATTGCACAATCTGACTTTGCAAACAAGCAAAGATTCATGATCAGTCCTCAAAAATCATGTGCATTGAAGGAGAATGTATCAAACAAGGGATCTGTGAGCCAATGCTCACTAGTAATACCCCCGCTCTCATCTTACAGTCTCTAATAACCTGACAAAGTTGGTAAAAAAATGTAATACCCGGCAGTCTTAAAATGTGTCCCACAATATGGCATGACTACACAAAGCTTCTTACAAAATTTCAAGCTTGCATCATTTACCATTGCAGAGAAAAGCTTTACGAAAGTTGTGACGTACGGACGGAATGATAGAATATTGACTAAGTCGGTAAACAGAAAGTAGCATCCCGTCAGGTCTGAAAATGCATCCCACAATATGGCATGACTACACAATCAAATCGATATAATCCTATTAGATTTTTCAAAAGCGTTTGATAAAGTTCCCCATCAAAGACTAATTCATAAATTAAATTACTATGGTATTAGAAATCAAAATTTAAAGTGGATTTCAGATTTTTTATCAGACGGAGAACAGCAAGTTCTTTTAAACGGTATAAATTCTTCAAAATTAGCTGTTGACTCTCGTGTACCTCAGGGGACAGTTTTAGCATCTACTCTATTTTTAATATTTATTAATGACTTACCCGAACATGTTAGTTGTAATGTCAGGCTGTTTGCAGATGATTGTTTGCTCTATAGGAAAGTTAATAATAATAGGGATGCAAGTTCGTTACAAAAAGATTTATCAAACTTAGAAAAATGGGAAATTAATTGGCAAATGAAATTTAATTCAGAAAAATGCTATACAATTCATGTGTCTAAAAAATCTAAACCAACAAACTTCGACTATAAATTACATAATTACACTTTAGAAACTGTTAACGAAAGTAAATATTTAGGCGTAACAATAAGTAATGATTTAGATTGGGGGCCATATATAAATAATATTACTTGTAAGGCAAATAAAACATTGGGATTTTTAAGGAGAAATATGAAAAACTGCACTCGTAAAGTTAAAAATCTTACATACACATCACTTGTGCGCCCAGTTGTCAAATATTCATCACCAGTTTGGGACCCATTCAAAGCTAACCAAATATCTCAGGTGGAGCAGATACAGAGGAAGGCAGCGAGATATGTCTTAAATAATTATACGGACAGATCTCCAGGTGCAGTCTCAAATATGTTAAATGATTTAAAATGGGATAGTCTTCAAAGTCGACGGAAACAGTCAAGATTAACATTATTATATAAAATTAATTGGGGGTTAGAAGAAGTTCCAAAAGAAATGTTGTCTAAATCTGATAGACGTACTCGGGGGAGCATAAATTCAGACAAATATATTCAAATAAAGATATATATAAATATTCTTTTTTTTCCTAGAGCTATTTCTGATTGGAATGACCTCCCAGAATCATTATGTATGTCATCAACTTTAGAATCCTTCAAAAGTGGCCTATCTACAATAACATTTGAAGGATCTCAAAGGACATATTAAGGTAGCTGGGGTGTCTAAAACGGAGCATCTTTTTGCGCATCTAAGCAAAAATTCAGTAATTCAATGAGAATGGTGTCTAAATGATTTTGTATGTGTGTAATACTATAATTTGAATAAAAATGAATAATAAGTATCTTGTCTCTTCGAATAATATTACATATTTGCCAAAAATTCAAAAAGTTTAATCAAAGGGAGACAATTCTGTACATTTTAACAAAAACATTTATTATACATTTTCCAAAAATATGTTGTTTTTTTTTTTTTATTTTGATGTGCCAAATTACTTTGACTAAGTTATCTCCCCTTTCTTGAAAAACTGACAAATTCTTCATGTTTCGTGAAATAACTTTTTCAAAAGGCCTGTGACATATCTTTTTTATGTCTTTAAATTGAAGTTCTATATTATACCAATAAATATACAAAGTTTGGAAAAAATTGTATGTCTGCTTATAGAAAAAATATGCCATTGAATTGCGGTATAGGGCTATTTTCCATATATTTCTATTGTAAATATAGTGCAAAAAACCCAAATTTGACCAATCTTTAGAACCCTGTATCTTTTTTGTCATATCCGTGACCCCTAAATTTTTTTGCATATTTTTATAGCATATCACTCAAAGTTTCACTGTACAAATTTTAAAAAAAAATCTTATGTCAGAAACCAAGACACCCCTAACTACCTTAAATCATACAAACAAGCCACTGTACATACTGTAAATATGTTATTAAAATAAATAAATAAAAAAAATTGTAAAACAGTAAATAGTAAAAATGGAAACATGTATAATAGTATACAAAACTTAATTGTGACATTTGGCTATTCTAAGTCCTACTTTAAAGAAGAAGAGGTCTATTTTATTTTTGAAAGCATGTCTTTTCATGAAATATAAGTGGCCCAATATCTCCAGTATGTAATATTAGGCACTCGATTTTGTAGATCCGTACCACCTTTTTTGAATGCTTAATCAAGTTATGATTTTTAATAAGTAGCTTCATCACGGAGGCTCAAGTGTTGTAAAATGGATGGGTTATAAGTCAGATGCTTTAAAGTAACACAAGTGAGACAATGAGTTAGGCAATGCGATTTTCTAATTAAAGATCGCGATGTTCTAAGTGCAGTTCTATACAAAATATCTAGACTTAATGATGTTCAGGAATCAAAAATCGGGAACGTAATTTACAATGTGCGTGCATGCAATGACGATTTCACACTTCACGCCTGTAATAATGTGACAGCCCAAGTAATGATTGATATAGCGCCAGATATCGCACAAAAGGAAGGATAGCTTCAACATACCAAAACAATCTATCCAAATGTATCCAAAAAGTAGAAAACACTTGTTACCTAGATGAATACACATACATTGGCAATCAATCAACAATACTTTGTCACTCCTTCACTGCACGGACATAATGGTTTAGATTATGAAAACTCTATACAACTGTTTAAAACAAACGTTTTACCAATTCTTTTATACGACATAGAAATACTATAACTAACTTAAACATATTAAAATACCGAAAATAAAAATTTAAAAATGGAATAATTTCAGAAAAGGGTACCCAAGCAGATTCTACCTCAACTTTAAACCTGATTGTGCTGCATACATCTGAACAGGACTTTGGCCTAGAGAACTGTAAATTCACAATAAAATAGCAATGTTTGTAATTTGGACGATGCATCGTTAGAAAAAAAAAATACCAAGACGCCAACTTGCTAATCAAATAAAATAAAAGTAAAGGCTGCATGGTTTGTTGAAATCAAGAAGTAACTCTCAGAATATGATTTAGAGAGCTCAATTTCTATGCTGTAAAAGTGGCAGTACTTGGTTTGTTTTCCTACGAATCTCATCAGATGGAATTTTTCGGAGTTTTGTATTTTGCTGATTCGACGCCAACAAAGTGTTTTCTGTCACTGTATGCTCAGATTAATTTATACTGCAGTAACAGTCCATGACAACATCGGAAACATCAAGAAACAAGATGTGTAACTTCAAGATGATGAACAACAATAAAAGCGTTTTCACATTGCTTTGTTTTATCATATATTTGTGGAGACTTTGGATGAACAAAGGAGTGGCATTTAAAAAAAATCGAAGTCCAAAGCCATGACCAGAGCGAGAACACTGAAAACAATGACAGCCGCATGACACAGAAATAGAAACACAACATTCAAAACAAAGGCACTAACAGTGTGAACTCTCATGAAACTAATGTGCCCCGAAAGGGTAAGCATGTCCTGCTCTGTTAACAGCACCCGCCACATTGTAAGTGACTGACCCTCATATATTAGTTTGACTGAAAACAATTTCACAGTCAACAACCACATTTTGTTGATATGCCAACCAAATATGTTTCAATTGAACTATTCACAAACTATAATAACGGAGTTTGATTCGATTGTGGTGCCCTACTGTTAGCTTGAAATTGAACTTGCTAGAGATCACTTAAGGAGGATGTTCGAATTCTGATGATTAGCAATGTGTCTTCACTGAAGAGACATTTATTTAGTTGTTGAAATAAATTAAATTTACAGTAACTTCGGTAGTTTGTTACTTAAGGGACCAAATTTTCTTCCGCTGACAGTCATTCTAATCCTTCACTTGTTTGACACAATTTTAAAGGGATAAATGCTTTAAATATTTCATGGCAAAGATGTTCCGGAAGGGTCCCCGTTTAATAATATGTTACAATTGTGTTTCTCTCTACTTGCAGTCTGGGTAGGGTTATAATTCAGTTGCTCAGTTGATCATAGGTTAAGTTACAATAATAAGAGAGTTCAGGAATTAATTAAAAGAATATCAAAAATTTGTGTTTTGTGTACAAAGCTTAGAAAAGAATACAATTAGAATCAACTAACAGACGGTTGTAAATTGAGTTATACAATGTATTGGCATTTATAGCATTTTTAGGGGTTATACACTAGTACTCTATACCAACTCTTATAACTAAAATCTTTCCACATGTAGTTCAGATGTTTGATGAATCTAAGCAACAGTTGTTAATTAAAATCATATACTTTGACTTTTAGAGCCATTTATTATACAGTTAAGAACAAAACTGATAGGTATTTAAATAAATACATTTCAGGAGGTTCACAAACTCAACAAATATAAAACTCATGATTCACAATTGTTTGTAAATTTAAGAATATTAGTCGATAAACAACGACATAGATTTAATAAATTGTTTCTTTTGTTTTTGTTTTATTTTTTTTTGTTTTTCTTTCACTTTTGTTTTATAAAACACGTATGCAAAATATCTTTCAATCAAGAAGTTATTGTTCTTGCACTACAAAGCATGTATCCAAAGAAGTCGCCTTTCAGCACATTTTAGATTGCGCGATATTCGATCGTCTAAACATAGAGAAGTTTTAGATATATACTTCGGAGTTGGTCGAAAACCGAGTTTATTAGGGAGCTTACAATGATGCAAAGAACATTTGATTCAAAACTAAGGAGTATCCCCCCATGCAAAGCTCTGTCCCTAGCTGATTTTAACTCTCACTAAGAAACTTTTGATTATTTGTTCCTATTAGCCTTTACACATCTTTCTGGATTTCCAATGATTTCATTCTATCTGCGCTAAAAATTCATAAAAATTACAGAAAATAAATTTACAGTGACTTCGGTATTTAAATATTGAAATCTCTGTTGTTAGTAATTTTGATAACTTCACTGAATGCTAGTCGTCAATCATTTTCAATAACATCGGAACTTTCAGTACTGCAATCCAACAAACAAAAAATGGATGGGCTTTTTTTCCATTAACACTTTATAAAGTGTAACACAATTATAAGATTTGCATTAAGATTTACATAAAAATCAAAAACAAACATTTATCATATGGGGTTTGGAATGGGGTTTCCTTTTACATAAACATGCTTAAATGATCTTATTTATAATTTCAAAAGAACAAATATAATCATTTCATCAGTTTTTTTTTCAATAAAATGATTAAGGTTTTACTTTACATTCTAGGGGTATATCATGCTTACTTAAGAAGACTTAATCACGAGTCACGGGTAGACCCCTTACAGACTCACTCATAGCACATCATTAAATTTAACCAGCTTATCATTGTTGTTATACATGGCTGCCTCTCCTCCTTCTCTTGGATCCGATACTGCACTTATTTCATTTTTTAATTTCATTACTCCTTGAACGACACTTAAATCATCTTCGAAGTTAATCATTTTATGACCTCGTTTCTTTAAGTCTTCTATAATTTTTGCAGGGAAACCAGCTATAAATGCAAGAAAATGAAAATAAACATATCAAATAATGTTATTAGTCTCTCACAAAAAACTACAGTAACTGTTGCCTACTGGGCCATGGATACCCCATGAACCCTCCTTTCCATTAATTGTCTAAAACATCTATAAAAAATGAAAAATAAAAATACTTTTGTGGACATCTTCAAAATGAAATTAAGCTCTTCACAAGTTCCATGAGTAGTGGATAACAGTTTTTTGGGGGTTGACACAAAGTCCTAAACATGTTAAAATCTGGAAGAAAGGATGTATTAGAAAACAGAAAACACGATGTACATCAATTGTCTTGCATAAGTTTGGTGAAATTCTGGTCAATGGTCCAGGTGAAATAGTCGCTACTAGGTGGTCAACAAGTGGTTTGCCTTGAGCCACGAAGACTAAGTTCAAAACATGTAAAAAATCTGGACAAAACAAGATTGCTACGCGTAGCTTTGTGTCCCCCGCCGCTGCGGTAAAGTGGGAGTGCAATGTGTTACAAGGTAAATGGAAATTTAGAGGAACTATTGTACTGCGTCCACAAAGTGGATCTGTCTTGCAGTATGCATTAAGTCAATAAAGTCCCATAACTAAAAAGAAATTGTCGAATCAAAATGGTAGCATAATATGATCAAGTACATATGGTGACAAACGATCATACAAAATTTCAGCAAAATCCGTTCAAGGGTTTCTGAGGAGTTGCGTTCACAAAGTGGACCTAAAGTTTTGCTATGTTGCAGTATGCATTAAGGTAGATCGGTAGTCTTCAGCCATTTTGAATTTGTTATTTATGCTGTTATGGTATTATCTGTTTTTTAAATATGCAAATATTTTTATTTGTAATGAAACAATCAGTATTGTATCCATAATACAAAATCCAAAGGACCTACATGGACTTGATTTCACATGTCTTTATCTAATTAGACGATGTATGTTAACTTGATAATTAGATAATTTGGAAGAGGATTTATGAAAAAGGGAGATAATTTGATAAAAATATTTTACATAGATATCACTATGAAAATTCACATTTTACAAATTATATGGAAAACAAAGTCGCTGACCCCCATTTTTCTTTATACTTTTTTGAAAGTATGTTCAAAGGGCTAACACATGATTAAAGCAGAAAGAAATCTATGGAATAGTTTTAAAGAAATCAACAATATACCTGTTTTTCCCTATATATTCTTTAGAAATATTTGATTATTTTGATATCAGTTATTTTAAAAACAAGCACGGTGACCCCCCTTTTTTATTTTTTTATTTCAATGCTTATATAACAAGTGATGACCCTAAAGGATGTCTCGCCTGTCCCTGCTGGACTCTAAATTGATGTGAAATCTAAGTGAACTAATCAGAAGAGTGTACATGCTCACTAGACTGTGAAATTGAGGTCAAGGACAAAAGTCACCTGCCAGACTGACATGTACTACCCAAGACCAACCTACATACCAAATATTATCAACCTACCACTTCTAGTTATTGAGAAATGGACTTAAGCAGAAAAACTTAACGTAGCCACTAGACCGCGAAATTGAGGTCAAGGACAAAAGTCACCTGCCAAACTGACATGTACTACCCAAGACCAACCTACATACCAAATATTATCAACCTACCACTCTTAGTTATTGAGAAATGGACTTAAGCAGAAAAACTTAACATGGCCACTAGACCGTGAAATTGAGGTCAAGGACAAAAGTCACCTGCCAGACTGACATGTACTACCCAAGACCAACCTACATACCAAATATTATCAGCCTACCACTCCTTGTTATTGAGAAATTGACTTAAGCAGAAAAACTTAACGTGGCCACTAGACCGTGAAATTGAGGTCAAGGACAAAAGTCACCTGCCAGACTGACATGTACTACCCAAGACCAACCTACATACCAAATATTATCA
>MJUU01029782.1:21280-56548 GCA_002080025.1 Modiolus philippinarum
AATTGGATTTCAAAAATATTTGATTCCAATTTTGGTAAATTTCCTGAAAGTCTCAAAGACCACTTATTTTGGGGAATTCTACTTAGCAACCATATATCCTAGATTTCTTTTAGTCACAATGACTATCAATAGATAGATTTAAAAAATAATGAAAAAAATTATGCCCAGGGTGTATAACAACTGTTTTCTGTGTCAAACAGGGAGTGCGGGGATAGCTGTCGTTTCCGACAACATCTAGTTTGTTTTGTCTTTGACAAGTTGGATTTTTGATTTTCCCTTTTTACCTTTCGCATCGGTATTTGTTTGTGGATGTATTTAGGTATTTTATATGTTACTTACATATCGGTATTTGTTTGTGGATGTATTTAGGTATTTTATATGTTACTTACATATCGGTATTTATTTGTGGATGTATTTAGGTATTTTATATGTTACTTACATTCTTCGGCATTCGATAATAGGTTAACTTGTCTTTTTCTATTAATAAGTAAGAAAACAAATCGATATGCAATTTTTAGAAATTAATTAACGGCATTTTCACGGGAGAAAATTTACAATGGTTATTGAAATTCGCAGGGGAAGTTGATTAAAAAAAAACACAAAAACAAAAACAAAACAAAACAAAACAAAAACACCGCAAAAGTCACGAGATTTTAATGACCCGTGAAATTTCAAAGTATTTTCACGGACTTGTATTCCAGTAGTGGTAATTTATCTCATAAACACAGCAAACTGGATAAAATTCTACAGTGCGCCAAGTGTAAATCTTTTTTTTAAACGAAATGAAATTGTTGTTGGAAAAAATTGATGCTATAGTAAACGATGCCGAAAGGAGGTCTTCGCAATCAGACTTCAGTTTGAGAAGCATGTGGAATCATGAGCTGCCACGGCCTAATTCCGTTATGAGCAATTCACATAACCACGTTGATCTATTATACATGATGTCCGCAATCCCCGTAGTACTGTATTTATGACGTCGCGCTCTAATCTGTGACGTCATGAAAACAACATTCAAGACCAGGCGACCTTATTATCTGCCCTTGGTACTGTATCGTATCCCCTTTGCATTGAGCTACAATGACAAAGTCAAAACATATCAAAAATCTGGAAACAATGTAAATTATTGAAAAAAACAAAATATATAATATCGTCTACAAAATGTAATAAAGCATCCTGCAAATTTTTCATGAAATTATGATCAGTAATTAAGGAGGAGTACTGAACATCACTATATGGTTGTCATTGATCTACATTGACAAAGTCCAAAACGTCGAACACAATTGTGAAAATCTGGAAAAAGGAATGATTTGAAAACAATATACCTAGTGCAAATCTAAAACATGTAATTAATCTCAGGGACTGCATAAGTGTCATGAAATTCCAATCAGTGATTTAGAAGGAATAGTGGATACGGACAGAAGAAAGGACGGAAAGAAGAAAGGACTGCCGGACAGACATCATGAACATTATCTACCTCCCGCAAAGCGGGGAGGGGTATCATAACTACTCTTCCAACGGTATTATCAAATATACTATGACGACAACGGAAGTCTCTTGTTGAAATTAAGTAAATTGCAGTATTTGAATATCTCTGGCCATCAATCTTAGATTTGGTGATCAAAATTCCATTTTTAGTGGCTATAAATAACATTCCTGTTAGATTAACCATGAAAAACTTGTGTTGATACAACGGCCATTTTCAAGTGTTGAATTTTTACAACACTCTGCGAAACGTGATATACATATCAATTAAAATATCCCCGTAACTAGACAGGCGCAATAAAACAAAGTTAATGTGAAGTTGTTCCGTACCTTCATACAGTACATCCATTGGAAAGATCTCTGTATGTATTCTTGGTTCTCTGATAGCCTTTTCCAAAGTATCCTTTTCCATTTTCTTGTCCGAATGCACAGTTTTGAGTAGCACCTGCGATACTCCTAGAAAGAATGAAGATCGTCTATGAGATTAAATATCAAATATAAAACAAGAGACTCTAGAGTCATTTTATCACTCATCTAGACCATGACCTTAGATATAAGACGTATATCATGTATATTACACGGCGCATATGCTCAGGTATGTTGCACACTAGCCGCTAATTTGACGGCGGGTGTCTTATTAGAAGCAGGAGATGCTTACTCTACCGGTGCACCTGATCTCACTTATGGTTTTTTATTAGGTCCGTGTTGTTCATTTTTGTATATGTGTGTGTCTTCATTTTCTTTTCTGTCATCTTTGCTAATGTTATGTCTTTGTTTCTTTGTTTTTCTGACGTTGCCATTGTCCTTGGATTGTTCGTTTTAGACTGACGGTTTGGCTCTCACTTATTTGAAACATTAACAGACGGACAGACCTTGAATGCCAAGTGATGGCAAAAGGTTAATCTGGCTATAGCAAGATCAGCTTAAATATGTGATTGCTTTTAAAGTAACAAATTTTATTCCAGGACACAATTGTATGTGTTAATCTAAAAAAGACATGGATCTGCAAGTCAATGCTCACTAAGTTTACCGCATCTTATAACATGAATGATTTGAAGCAGCTGGTGTGGATAAGAAACTCAATCAATAATATGCCAAGACCATACAAATCTTGTGACATCATTTCAGGAATCGTTAAGAAAGGTTTTCCATATCGCTTTGAAAATGCATTCCACAATATGACAAGCAAATGCAAAGCTTATGGCAAAATTTTGTTTCATTTGACTTTGATGAAAAACTGCTCTATACTGCTTAAAGTGTCAAAATTTGATTACTGTATGGTTGTTATATTTCGTGGGGTAATATTCGCAATATTTGCGTTTAACAACATAAGCGCGAAAATTTATAATAGCGAATACTAGTATTTCATTTTAAACCTAAATATTATAAGGAAAATGACTCTTAACTAAAACTCCGCGAATATAAAACCCCGCAAATAAATCCAAGATTACAAACTGCGAAAATTTCGTTCCGCAATTAGAAAGTGCTATATAGTAATTTGGAAAACATGAAGTATTGCTAGTATCCTGACGGGTGTGACAATGGTATGGAGTAAGCACACAAAACTAGTGACAGAATTTCATGAATTTCAAAATTGTGACGCAAAAGAGTGAAGAAACAAATGACAGAAACAGGTAAAACAATATACCACCTTCTTCGAAACAAGGGTATAACTATTATATAAAATATACACAATAAAGTGTCATGTAAAGCATACAGATATGGACATTGAAAGGATATGTAGTAAATGCACAAAGTCTCTACACATACATGATAGACCCAAGCAATGGAACAATGCAATTATTTTTGTTATTCATCTCGAAGTCACCATGAGGCCTTCTGCAACGAACTTAGCTCATACGTCATAGTAAGTTCCAGACTGCCCCTAGCACCAGCTTGAGCAGAATTCATTGCTGATTGTCGAACAATGCTATATCCGTGTTTTTAGCTCATGGATGCAGTGTCGTCTCCAAACTTAACTAGCAAAGTTCTTTTACAATCACTGTCATCCATTACAAAAAAAGCGCTAGTTTCGAAACATAGGGAATATTTACAACATACAGACAAACACAGGGCACTCATCAAGTCAATTGTAAGAAATTTGGCATTATGAAATAGTGAGATGTTGGCACTATAAACGGGTTGTCAAAATCACATTTGGAAATTACAAAAATAATAAAATGCCAAAATTTAAAAGCATGATAAAATATCCATATGAGAACCTCTCCCGAGAACAAGTTCACCATAACTGAAATATATAGCGACTATACTGAATTTCTCGCACTTCTCGAACAGGGAACCTTTTTTACAGACTCCATACTGCAGGAGAGACAAACTCCAGTCTTAAATAAAATCTGTAATTCTCTAACACGTACATCCTGATTGCTAATGATGGCACCATAGACAGCAAGAACATGTCGATCTAAAAAAGTTAAACTTGCATCCTCCTGGACATTGTTGTTTCTTTTTCAACACATGTATGTATTTTATAAACAACTCGGAATACCAAAATAAGGCATTGGGTCAAAACCGTTATTATATTTTGTTTTATACAATATATGCAAAATGTGAATTGTTCAAAACGTAAATTTCCACTGCAATATTAATTGTGTACTATTTATAAGTCATGCAACATGCAACTTTCAGCAGGCATCTCACGCACATATAGGAAAATAGAAGTTGAGTTGGGCAAAAAAGCAAGAAATGATATGGTCTGTAAGTCTCCTTCAATTCTGAGACTTCTTGGAACATCAATTGTACCCGGAAGTTACATTTTTAACAAAAACATTAACAAAAACATTAGACGTTTCAATAAAAAATTTAAACGCCACATTTTGGTGGGAAACGTTTTCGAATTTCAATTTTATCGCGAAATCACGCTGTCACATGACGAGACTTCCAGAACCAATTATAAATTTAGTATAAGTAGGGTTTTGTGAAGTCAAGGGAGCAATGGAATCTTGCCTCATGATGTAAAGATATCTATATCACGCATTTCCAATTATTTCATAACTACTGATACATAGATGTGAAACCCTTGATGTCAATAAAAAAAATAACTAACCACTAGAAAATACCGAGGCTTCATTCCGTGTATGGCACTCGGTAGATGTCCTTGATACTGGATTTGGCTTCCTATTTCGATATTTTTGGAAATGAGTACTTCTTTTTTGAATACTTTTATATTATGGCTTTCCATATTATTTGTTTTTAATGCTGCTGATGAGAGATTACTCCTTGAAACACGTGTACAGTATAACGACATTTTCGGTATTTTTTGTATTTTACTATTTTTAAAATTTCAGGCCATTTCTAGTAAGAAGTTTTTTTTTTGCGGCTTCAATGATTAAATTGTGCAACCACAAGCAAGTATGTTTTAGAATGAAAAACCAAAGTGATATACAAAAATTTTACGAGAAATCAGTGTATTTGACAGTCATATCAAGTGCCAGTAATAGCATTTGGTTATCTCTGGGCTCATAGCACAAATACATAAAGAAATGCTATTACTAATCTGTATTGTTCTTATTGTTATTATGCCTTCCTATAAAGTATAAATGATACGACAGTGAAAGGACCAATTTATTTGTGGAGAAATACACACTTTTGTTTTCTGCAGAACAGTTTCACGGATTACAGACGTAAGACTACTCTTCGTTACATGGAAACATGGACCTCGTCAAAATATTATCAATATTAATGTTTGGAATTGGTTTTAAATTTCATTTGAAATATGTAACGGCCAGTCTAATCCAGATATTTAAGAAAATGTCCATACAGTACAGCAAGATCTGTCAGAGATTTTGGAACAAAATTTGAAATGCCACATTAGGGTGTTTGTTTATTTTCATACAGTATTGTATTGGTTGATGAAGAGTATAGATAGAACGATCGAGAATAATACACATTTATGGTTGATTGTTTTCTATTTTTTCATTCTCATACACGTTGGTTTCTGTTGTATAGAGTTATAATAAAAATCTTTACTATTTTAGCCGACTTTGAAATTCTAATGATAGTGTGATGGAATAAAAAAACTAGTTAATATCTCTATCTACGACATTTCAATAGCAATTGCTGTTGAGTTGCTACAGGACACTACTAAAGCGGAAGGGGGTTTGGAGCGCCATATAACCTGTTTAACTCAAAGTTTCTTTTGAAATGCCTGTATATAGTAAGGACAATTGCGGTTGACATTTTGCCGGTAGTTTGCACCGGTTTTGTCTCCTTGCATTTTGAATTTCGGCTCTTGACAATTCTTATCGGTAATTTTGTTGTAACCCCCATTTTTAACGAAGTTTTCTTAAGTTCAGTATTTAATGTTACTGTAAATTAAGGACCATAGTTACTGAAAACTTTGCAGCGAAGTTACTTTAAATTTGGAAAGAGGACCAATGAAGGACTGTTAGTCCCCGAAGGCATTCACCAACCAAGTAGCTGTAACCGTTGGAGGGCATTTTAGCGAAACGGGTGGACATTTTAGCGAAAAAAATGAGGACGTTTTAACGACAAAAATGTGTAAATTTTAGCGAAACTTTTAAAGGACGTATTAGCGCAACTAGAAAAATAGATGGATATTTTGGAGACAGATATTGTCAATGCCTCATCAAATTTGCATGCTGCTCCCTGCTGGGGAGGCGGAAGAAAGATTTTGAGCCGGATAATTTTTATTGCGTCTATTTAAAAATGATGACCATTTTAAAATGAATCACTTGTTCAACAGATTAATGAAATTAAAAAATATAATAAATCGAAAATCACAATATCAGCACAAGAAAATGTTAAAAAAGCAAGAAATAATAACTCGGCTTTTGTCTGGTATTTGAAAACGAGCTCTAACAAAATGTTCCCTCATACTTTCTTCATTAATTAGGCTACTTTTGAAATAAGCTCTTTGTAAATTGGAATCGCTCTGTTAAGGGACACAAATATTAAATCGTCCACTAAACTCTTAACTTAACTTAACTTAACACTTAACTCTCATTATATTACATTTATTTTTAAATATAAAGTTTACATTTTTAAATAAAATTTCTAAAGGTTAAAGTTTTTTTTAAGATTACATATCTACTACATTAAATTATGATTCACTAAATTGTCCATCAATATTTTACAGGTGACTTAATTTGAACTCGCTAAAATGTCCTTCACAATCAAATTCAATTTCGCTAAAATGTCTTAGCCCGAGGTAATGGGACAGCAGAATCTTGAAGTGTAAATCAGTTTTTATCTTTTCGTTACAAATAGTACATACTTACAATATTTCAGAATAGCCCTATTTTTAGGCCGAAATGATAAGGGAAAGTTTTTAGCCAAGGGAATGTTCAGTCATTCTTCATTTTTATTTATTGCTAGCCTTTAATTTATGTATGTCTAGTCATATACTACCGAGCATTCATTATAGAATGTCAATTTGAAAGCATTTCCCGCAAAGCATGACGTTTAAATATTTGCTCGAAACGTCATATATTTATTTGAAAAACGCAACTTCCGAGAACAATTTATGTAACCGGAAGTTTCAAAATAGAACGAGACTTACAGGCTCTATAAACCACACAATATATCCTGATATAGAATGGCAATCAACACAAACACAAAAACAGTTGATAAAGCGTACAGGGACCACAAATAAGCACATTCTTCCTTATAGCGTACAAATTTTGCATGTGCTTTTTAACCTGAACAAATTCTTGACCAATGTGTTCCACCAAGACATAGTCTGCTTTTTTCACAAGGGTTATGTTTATGAAACATAATTAATGGTGAATGGAACGACATTGGTCGTTTTCCTGGTTTTATGTAATTCAACTGTAAAAACAAACATGTTTCTGAATTAAAATGTATACATGTTTATATTTTATATAATTTTCACTTATGTTTACTGTTTAATTTCTATAAGCTGCAGACAAAATGTTCACAATGTAAAGTTTGGGAAGCACGTAAAATGCTTTTGTTTGAATTTTGTAGTTAAAAAATTAAACTTTGTGACTTAAACTGACTGGTTTCGAAGGAATCAGCGTTCACGAACTAGTAACAGAACCGTCAACGAACTAAATTCTCGGATTAACATCCGTTCATGAACCACAATTCTCAATTAACCGGTTTAGCCCCCTGCAATTGCTATATTATACAAAACCTGCAATTTTATTTGAAATGTTCTAATTGTTAACGGAGGCAAACACTTTTGAAAGATGTCACTAAGCAAACGGTGCAAAGTTTAACATCATATAATGGACACCGGTAGCAAATAAAAAGAAAATGAAAAATAAAATGCATGATGCATATTTTTATTCATGAAGAAGCTTTGTCCTTTGGACCTAATTATTAACCTTACCACATTGTATTTAGTACGTGGATTTTCTGGGTCAGCAAAGTTTGTCATCTGATTGTTTAGGATTATACCAGAATCTGTTATAACATGTGAACCAAACAAATCACAAATTGAACTAAAATTGAAAAAAGAGCTCTAACTCCTACAAAATGGATGGTTTTAGACATTACTACATTGTTATTATATCTTATACAAGTAAACTCATAAAAGAAATATAAAATTAATATCTTATATCTTAAATGGTTTTGAAAAATTCCAGAAAACTGTGATTTCCTGTAATTTCAAGTCCACTACCTCCTGCTAAAATTAATGAATCTAAACAGAAACGAGACTCAAACTGTCACTCATCAATATAAACTTGTATATCAAATTTAAATCAATATCTCAAACGATCTTCAAAGCAAGACTAGAAAACTGGTTTTTTTTTCAAAATTTCAAAAGTCAAAAATACAATAACTTCAACAAAATATATGAAACTTTAACTCATCAAGGTTTAAGCATGTGCAAAGTATCAAGTGAGTATCTGAGAAATTATACAAAAATTTAATATATGGCTACAGTGGGATAAATAAATGTACATGTGCATAACAAATATGAAAATACTTAGTTTTAACAAGAAAAAGTCATACCTAAGATAAGGTAAATTAGAAAAAGAAACATGAAAATAGAGAAGAATTAGGTTATGGTGCAGGGGAGACATATTGAAATTCAATGAACCAACCTCAATAGATCGAAAAATTAGATAGAGCGTCAAATTCTTTTATACAATATTTAAGCTATACCAGGGCGAGAAAATATTATTAAAAACAGAAATAAAAATAGAAGGGGCAACAGAGACAATGAGTCTTGATAAACACTGTAAAAGGGAAGATATATGTGGAGTGGAAAATCAATCCCTTTATATCCCCTCAAGATGCTGTTCTTTTTGCACAATATAAAAACGATCTTTATAGTACATTAAACTTGATGCCTTCATTAGATCGGTTCATGGCCAGGCTTTCCATATTATTGCCAGAAAATCTAATATAGATAGGCATTCCAAATTTTTTTCACTTAGTACTACGATGTGAAAAAGAAAGGAAATAGGGTAAATGTCAAGGTGACAACATCCTTGGTTAAAACGACCCAAAACAAAGCAACTAGGGGTCACAGTACGGTCTTCAACACAGTGAGGAACCTCACACCATAAAGCAAGCCATAAATGGCCCCAAAAAGGTAAAAAAGTGAATAAATCAATGGAAACAAGCTACATAGGATGAATATTTCTTTGCATATTCTTCAACTTTTCAATATCAATAGCTGCTGAGTTGCTTCAGGAGAGTGCCACAATGGATAAGGAGAGTCGACTCTGTTTAAAACGGGATTAACCCACTATTTCTTTTGAAATTCCTGTACCAAGTCACAATTTTTGCACCTCTTTTGTCTTTTTGCCCTTTGGATTTCGACTCTTGAAAATTCTGCTTGGTAGTTTTGTTACTATCCACATTTTTCTTGTAATTCATCCTTTTTTTCAATAAAAATAATCAGAGGTGAAACCACTGTTTTCCCTATTTCTGCCCCCAAATGACTTATGTATCAAAGAGCTTTTTACATTACACAACACATAAACTAAAGAGTTGGTGTAAGCTACCTTATTGAAATAACCATAGGAGCAAAGATGAATCCTCATTGGAGATGAAAGAGGCCTTAAGGATGTAGTAAGGTGAAATTAAATAAATCTACGATTTTAAATTGATACCATAAATGGAAAGAGCATTGGCAATGGAATAAATCCAGCTAAAAATATTAATAGGTTATGGACCTTGTTTTCAAGATATTTCAGATTTTACAAAATGGCGGGAAATGGCTCTCTTGGATTTTTACCTTAGTATAGCATGGACATTTTATTGATATCATTCACATGGAAGGAAAATCTACAATCTAATGAAATCTTGCTTACTGACCTTAAATAAGGCACCAAAGCCTTTGATGACTAAACAATTGGGTATAATGGGGCAAAATATTTTACATAGTAATAATGGATAAAATCCGAGAAATCCGAATGACTTTTGCGAATTTCAAAAACCTCACCTAACTACATCCTTAAAAAGTTCATTAGAGATTAAAGAGACCATAGAAGGCAAGTATTTAATTCAAATAGCTTAGAAAAAGAGACTGGAGTCAAACCTTAATCAAAATAGTCCTATTATTATTTCTGACTTAGTTAACTTACGTTGTACAAGACACCAATAAATCATGTGAATCAATGACAGATATATGCGACGTCCCTCTTCCTGTGCAATTTGCCAAAACACCTTCATAATACCTAGGATCAGGGTGAGTTTTCTCTGTTATTTTATTCCTAAGTCGCCTTGCTTCATCTTTGCTAAAATAAAAAAAATGTACTTTATAAAGTTATACAATACCACATTTGTAGATACCTAACCCTAGTATCACTTTCACTTTTCAATGCAATGAAAATAAAGTTTAAAGACAGTATGTTATCTCAATAACAAACCATTTGTTCAGAGTTTCTTCTGAAAGACAAACAAACAGTTGGAATTTTAGGCAAACACATGACAGGTCATACAGTATAACGTAATACCTCATCACCTGTATGGCCAGCTAAAAAATCATATACTGAAGCTTGGTATGCCCTAGTGTAGAGTAGTTCTACAGTTTCTTAGAAAGAATTAACCTGTTAAATCCAATCTGAATAGAGCGCATGTCGAGAATTAATTGTATTGCCAGAAGGCGCTACTTGATAAAAAAGAGAGAAACATTTACAGCATCATCGTAATAAGTGATTAAGCATTGACTTTCATCAAAATCTATTTCTAAGTTCATACTTTAGATATCAAAGTAAGTGAGAACCGAACCGTCAGTCTAAAAACGAGTAATCTACGGTGGAAGGCAACATCAGAAACAGCGCCTGCTATCGTCGTTTAGATACAACTTTTTAGAATGTTTGATATATGAGTTAACAGTTCATGTTTGTTTGTGTGACAATGGAATTCGTCACAAACAATGTTGGTAAAACTTATAAGGGAAACAGTTGGTGTAAAAAAACAGTAACTATGTGCGTTTTTCTTCAACTTTTCCCAAAAATATCTTTTGAGATGTGGACAAACAGCATACAATATCCAAACAACGCATAAAAATTCATTTTCTAGCATTTTTACTTACCTCAGCATCAATTTGGTTGTATTTTCAACTGAAAGTTCAAAATCTGGGTCTGCAAGACGTTGTTTTTGAGCATATGCAAACTTAAACGCCTGTAATATGTATAAAGTGTATACGTGTTAAATATCTTCAAAGTCTCACTTTTCAATAAATATCGTGAAATAAGTATAACAAGTTATGGGTTATAAAGTGATAAAAGTACGAGTTATTGAGTCTAAATATTGCCGCCCCATTAAAAAAAAACTGAGTCAAAAAGACTTTTAGAAAACTTTATGAGTGAAAAGTCACATTCAAAATCAATTTTATAACTTAGGGGACGGCAATTTTAATTTCAGGAGGTGAGTAGGGTGATTTTGCGAAGAAAATTACTTTCTTATGGATCTCGAACAAATCATTTGATGTTCACCAAATTTCACATCAAATTATTTATTTGTATTTTCATATAAATTTGTGTTTTTATATATTAAACCAAATTAAATTATCTATTTTCATGACAAGAATGATAAGAATATTTATTATATAGATAGCGGTGATTTATCGAGTTTTCTCAGTTAAATAAATGTCATATTGTCACCGATGAAAATAAAGGATTTCTAGTCAATTGATGACGTCTTAATGAAGCGACGTCACAATGTCTCTTCAATGTCGTCGTCAAGTAAACAACTGGCGTACTGACATGAAAAAAATATTCCGCATCTAAAATCTCGGTTTTTGAGTAGAAAATCTATATAATAAAAAGCATAACTAATCGGCCGTCATAAATATCAATAAAATGTCACTCGTGTCGATCAACGCAGTGGATTTAACTTGTTGCAGAACAAGTTCTGCAACTCGTTAAATCCTTCTGCGTTGTTCGGCACTCGTGACATTTTTATTGATATTCACGACGGTCAATTAGTTATACTATAATTATTTTCACTGGCTCCAAGATTAGATATTAGTAATTTACAAAATCGCCCAACGCTCGAAATCAAATGATCGTTCCCTTATAATTCAATTTTATACAATAAAATTAGTGTTCTCTGGTGATTTTTTCGCCAATATTAACCACATGATACTATTTCGGGTAAATAACTCCTTATTATACGTGTAACAAAAAATAAATGTTGTTTTGTTTGTTTCTTTGTTTGTTTATGTATACCCCTCCTCTGCCAGGATTACCATCATATAACGTAATATAAGTCGTAAAGAGGAACATTTAACAATATGCATTAGGAATATTATTATAAACATTGTTCCCCAGGTTCTCTAGCCTTAGCGCAGCAACATTATAATAACAGTAGAAAAATATCTTTTTTTGTCTAGCCTATTCGTCGCATAGATTCCGTCGTCGTCGTCGTACACATTTAGTTAGCTCAAATGTCAAACTTGTTTGAACTGTAATAGCTTTCTCAAATCATGTTCCATATCAATGAAAGTTTGACACAATATTGAGTGGAACTTCATTATTGAATCCAAGGTTTGTTTTTGAATTTCTTTATCTATCTTTCCGTAATCCGAAGGGGAGGTTTGGCTTGCCATAAAAACGGTTTATCCCGCCATTTCTTTTGAAATGCCTGATCCAAGTCAGGACCATTGCGGTCGACAATTTTGCCGGTGGTTTCCACCTGATTTGTCTTTTTTTCTCATGGACTTCGGCTCCTGACCACTCTGTTCGGTAATTTTGTTATTACCCCCATTTGCCATTAGTTGGACTTAAATTTTGCCATCATTTTGCCTTGTTTGCACCATATCTCAGCACATATATGCTATAGAAAGATGATTGGTAAGTGATTACATCTTTAGTAGTAATCAACATCAATACCAGAATTACGTTATCTTGACCAATATTTGCCGCATAAATGAATTTGGCTAACTTTCACTCTAGGTCCATATATAAAACAAAATAGCGATAAGGGAATTTAATTCTGATGTAGATTTGTTTTATATAGTCTATTGATGCGTAATAAGCTCTTGAAATTTAATTCGGTTCCAACTTTGGTAAATATCTTGAAAAGGTCCAAGACTTACAATTTTAAAAATTTTCGCAAACAATCAAAAATTCTAGTCATCTTTTTCAAATAAGACATAATTCTGAAAACTAAGAATAAACAAATGTGGTTGCAACTTTGGTAAACTTCCTGAAACTCTCAAAGACAAGCAATTTTTGGGAATCCTCATTAGCAACCACACTTCTGGGATCAATTTTGATAAAAGCAAATATTCTCAACGGTTAGATTAAAAATTTTGATAAAAGCAAATATTCTCAATGGTTAGATTAAAAAAAAAATACATTTCAATTTTGATAAATTTCCTGATACTCTCAAAGACCAGTTATTTTTTAGAATTCTACTGAGCAGCCACATACTAAATGCCAAATTATAATGACAGTGGAGTGAGCAGGCGAGACACTAGGCTCCGTGAAACCTTTACAAATCAGTTTGACTTTTTTGTACATATGCTTTAATTTCACTGGATCAATATGAAAATTGATTGTGAAAAATTCTGTTTTTTAGGGATGTGTTCTTCAAACTGTTGCACAAATACGCATATAAACTCGGTAGCCATATTACCGTTTAAATCTATAGGTATGATTTTGTTTTTGTTCAAATGGATACTTAATGATCCTCTTTGCTCCTTGTTCAAAGCTAATTGTTTTGTTGACCTTCAGGAAATTACATTGCAGTTTGGGTTCGAGCTCTGTAGTTTGATTGTACGGAAGGTCCTTATCAAGATTGGCTGGATGTGGTTCCTACCTATCAAAAACATTTCAACCAACATAGAAAATGTAACCATATGGAAAAATAATCATCTGTTCTGAGACAATTTAAACAAATTTAAATGAAGTATACTGGAAAGATAACTGGAGAGCCATTTCCCAAGATTTTTCATTTTGGTTGAATCTGACAAAAAACATGCCACCAGGACGCAACATTTTATATAGGATTCCATGGAAGAATCATCTATTTCATCATCTCCTCTGAAACTAGTCAAGTACATTTAACCAAACTTTACACACACCTTGTTTAGAAGTTCATTCACAAAAGTGTTCATGTTCTACCCCACAAAAAATAACCGCCAGCGGAACACATTTTAATATTGGAACCCATTGGACCAGATGTGATCGTCTCCCAAGTCACTACTGAAGCAATTTCAATCCAACGTTACAAGAATGATGGTAAAACGTATCATTTACAAACAATCCCCATTTCATTCTGACCCTCGGATTCCGACTCGTCAAAAACATGGAAACCAACAAGAACAACAGTTTAGCAATAATGTATAGAAGGTTCATTATAAATTTCAATATGGCAGACAAATGCAAAGCAGAACACTTAACCATATTGGAAAACATTTTTGATCATCAGCAGAAGTATGGCTAAGAAGACTTTCGCCAGGCTTGCAATGGAGGCTCAGTCTCTGAGCCTTTAGTTTATTAACATCGGTATCATATACTGTCTTGGCTAAGTTCATCTCTTATTTTGAAAGAATAAAATACCTTAACCACATCTAAAGCCATAAGTTTCTAAGAGCACAGAATCAATCATTTTTTTATACTGAATTAAGCTAAGATTCTAATGGTCAGGTCATGGCAGCTATTTGGGCGTCAAGGTCCACTCGTTGCATTCAATTCTGAAAGAATTTCTATTCAACCAAAGTTTGGCTCCATCAGGACAAGGAGATTTACAATACATATTTTCAACTTTAGTGACCCTCTATGGTGTTGCATTAGCAGGCAGGGGGAATCATCAGGAAAAGGATCCACCTACTAACCATTCCACCTAGGTTTGGCCGTGAAGGCCATACTTAAGGCAGGTGAGTCCCAAGATACAAACTGACAGGTATTTTTCCTAAGAATAATCCAACAAACATTGGTTCCAACTAAAACATATTCCAAACAAGGTTTCAAATAATAGAATTTCAAATAGGATGCAATGATAAACTAAGTTGTGGGTACCATCTTGTGTAATAGATGTAGCCATCAAATAGGATTCTATAAGAAACCAACCAAGGGAACATTTCGGCAGTTTCATTCCAATTCAGAAAGCAGTTCCATACAAATCAAACTTTGAATGAATCTCCTATATGTCTTTTGTCAAACACGATCTAATGAAGTTCAACAAATTTTGACAACATATCGACACTAAAGCAATTATACTTGGTAAGTATCCCTCGAATAACCTTTTTCCACATTCTTTTATGGAAAAACAAGTAGAATTAGCGGTGTCAAATCATTTTGTGTTCAAGTTATAAAATATTATCAAACATGCCCGCCATGCTAATAAGTATTCGGTGAGCTACGGATATTCAGAATAGCATTTACGTCAAATCAAAGTAGAAGTGCAATTACCGGAGTTCAGTACTCAATTTCGAAATTAGAAAAAAAAAGAAAAAAAAATTAAACGAAAAGATTGATAGGTTGAGCATCTCCTCTTTGAAATACAAGTAAATAAAAAAAGAATCGGAACACTGAATGTTCCCACGTATTATCATACGCAACGTTTTACCATAAACAATATTTAGTCAGGATTCTCCTAAAGATATATTAAATGAAATTATGAAAGAAAAATGAGGATTATGGAGTAAACGCAAATGAGGCAAAGTCTCTACAAATACTTAATTAAACCAAGCAATGGAACAATGATGTTATTACTGTTATTCATCTTGAAGTCGCAATGAGACGTTCATCAATGAGCTTTGCTTTCAAATGTATATGATACAGGGTATTATGCTCTAAAATGGATAAAGTCAGAGTGACATTAAATCTGACAGATATACTATGAAAAAGAAAGGAAATGGGATAAATGTCAAGGAGACAACATTCAACGACCCAAAACAAAGCATCTAGGGAACACCGTACGGTCTTCAATAAATCATTTAATATGTCCAAAAATGGGACCAAAAGTATGGGACTCAAAAACTGAACGTGCACACAGAATATCAAGAATTCGATGTTTGAAGTTACTACGAAAAGCATGTAAGAAATAAACGGGATTGACAGAAAGAATGGCAGACAGACGGTAAAAGTTAAAACGGTATACTCCCTATCTTTATCAATACGAGTATCTATGAAAGTGCTACCTCTAAAATTCGATGGAAAGTTTCAGCTTTATTCATATCTGATGGCTTGAGGTTGTAGTCTTCAAGAATGTTCATTATAGATAACACCACAGGTCCACATGCCGGTGCTGGTGCAGATACTATTCTCATGTCTGAAATATCATAAAATACAAAACTGCATATCACGTTTTCACTTAATATACGAGTTTTTAGAGCAAATTTCCAGTATACTCCACTACCAAGCAAAGTATTTAAGTGCTATTTGTACACTCCACTTTACCATTCCCAAAAATGATTTGGAATAATCTAAATTGTTATTTCTTTGAAAGTACTATTATTCGAGAGGTTTAAATTTTAGAGGATTTCGGGGTTTACTGAACAAGGAAATTAAAAATCCCACGAAATACCAACCAGTCGTTACATAACTACTCTCAAACCACGAATTTTTGAACCTGTGACGCAATTATTTTTTTTAGCAAAACCGCGAATATTGAAGTAAGTGAGAACCGAACCGTCAATCAAAAGAACGAACAATCCATGGACAATGGCAAAATCAGACACACCAGGAAACAAGGACACCACTTAAGTACGGGACAAAAAAGAAAAATGAAGATACACATACAGATGAACAAGACGGACCCAATGAAAACCATGGATGAGATCAGATGTACCGGTAGAGTAAGCATCTCCTGCTTCTAATAAGCACCCGCCGTGTTGAAAATGTCAAATCCGGAAGTAAAGTCAAATCCGATAGAGGAAAACAAACTTTAGTTGCAGAGGGAAAGATCTGTTGTCATCTGGGAAACAGATATCCCATAGCGATCCACAAGATCGTGATGTCGACCGTAAAACTTCTGTAGTGATGACTTTAAGTTCTTGGTAACGTACCCTTGCTTAAGTAGTCTATTTGTTAGCAACTGAGCTCTATCCGGGAAGTCACTGTAACGACCTCAAGCCCTCGAGTAGCGAATGATTTGTGAGATGTAAACTCCATATGCCATATTGAACCCATGATTTAAAGTACTTTCATGGGCCTTACTCAAAGTGTTTCGTAATAGCCTAGGTATGTGTTAGAGTAATTGAATTTATTTCTAACTTTTGTATAATCTCCTATTGCCGTACTTTGCAGCTTAATACACTTACAAATGTATAACATAATCATGTATCGTTTAACTTCTCATTTCTGTTCTTAAAAATGTCTTGAGGTATTTTACCCAAATTATAATCTTAACCAACAAACTTCCAGTTAAATACAATAAAATGTTGTCATATTTACTCTTACTCTAATAAACGGCTTATATGATGTGATTAGTCATGCGGAAATTCATGTTGGACATTAACAAGCAACAGACATTTTTGGAAATTCAAAACAATCCCATGGTCATTGTTATCAGAATACCTAAATAATTGTAGTCAGAATACCTGAATTAGTATTGCCTAAAATTGCCTAACTGAAGAGACTTAAGTTGTCGAAATGCGCATATGCAGAATATAAATTCACAGTAATTTCGGTATTTAGTTATTTGTTACCACTGGGTCGATGCCACTGCTGGTGGACTGTTAGTCCCCGGGGGTATTCACCAGCCCAGTAGTCAGTACTTCGGTGCTGACCCGAAAGCCGATTCTATTTGGAACCTTACAATATCTAAATTTTTGTAAATTTTTATGAAAACTAAGGAGTATCTCCCTCATGCCAAGCTCTGTCTTTAGCTGATTTTGGCTTTACATTTAGATCATTTTGGTTATTTGTTCTCTTTCAGTTTTTAAACATCTTTGAGTTTATGGTCTTCCAAACGTTTAGATTTTATCTGCACTGAAGAGACATAAGTTGTCGAAATGCGCATATGCAGAATATAAATTCACAGTAATTTCGGTATTTAGTTATTTGTCTTAAACGCTTTTGGGAAAGCAGTCAGATCAGAAAACTGGTGTCCACCTTACGACAAATAGAAAAAGAAAACTGATAGATCTAGTTCTGAGACTGTTCTCTATATGTCTTATTTTCGGAATATTTCATGGGCCTAAGTTGTAGCAATTTACCAGAAAGCTTTGCCATAAAATTGACTTTTCTGTATCGTTTTCATAGACCCAATAATTATAAAAGTGTAATATATCAACATCTTAAAAAACACAACCACGATATCAAACATATTACAGTTCAACCTTTGGAAGTCGTTACTAAACAGCCAGGACAATCTCACTCAAAATTCAATAAATCCAGAAAATTAGCAGAACTTAACTGGATTGAGAAACTGCAAACTGTCTATCCTTTAGGTCTTAAAGATAAAATAGTGGATATCGGTAAAATTTCAAAAACCAATTCTGTAAAATTTTGGATATTGTTTCTAAACCTCTACGTAACAATCGATCTCATGGACGTAGAATTAACCGTAATAAACGCAGATTACGTTCTGTCAACACCACTGTTGCAGATCTAATTAACATTTCTAAAAATAACGGTCGACATCAACTTGACGAATGCGAAACTATTTCGTACCTTAGTCCTAAATACGAAACTACAAAGATAATAATTGCGTTCTGCTATTTTAAGCTTTTTCCTAAGATCGAACGTCCTGACCAACATCAAAAACATTTTCTTAAGATCAGACAAAGGAATAGATTTTATAAATATTTCTCGCATTCTAAATGATCATTCAGTTAAAGAAAAAATTCCTGGCTATTTCGAAAATACAGAACTTCCCATCATTTGGTACGCATACAAGAAACCCAGCCGGCAGTACGTCTTCAATTACAGTAAAGTTTGTAAAGATATAAACATTAACAATTCTGTGCCTAATACGTGAAATTGCAACAATTCAAAATACGCCTATACTCCTAGCTCCCATGTCATCACAGGAGATCTCAACATCTTGCAGGACAAAGAGCTTATTAATTTCTTAAAAAAAGGTCCAAAATATAGGCCACTTTCTAAAATTAATTGGAAAGATTGTCGTAATACCACCCACGACTCACTTAAGACTTATTGTAAAAATTGGGTAAGACGTGAACACGTAGACAAAAAATCTTTGGATTCTTTCTTTAAGGCTATCATGAAAATTGTCGATATCCGAATTAAACAGTTTGAATAACATTTCCACCATGACAACAAAAATAAACCCATCGTTTCTCGCATCCAAATGAAGCTTAAAGAATTTGGCAAGGAATTCGTTTTTGTCCCAGCTGATAAGGCTGCTAATACCATCATCATAGTGTGTCGTAAACATTATATAGAAGTACTCCAAAAAGAAATTAACAGTTCACATACTTTTGAATTAACCCAATTAACGGAAAAATTAAATTACAAACATACTTTTTCTAACAGCCACATCTTTACAGGCTAAACCTGATAGTAAAACAGTTCCAACCATGTACTGGGTTCCTAAACTCCACAAAACGCCATATAAATCTAGATTCATTTTGTCATCTAGTCAATGTTCTACTACTAAAGTTTCTATTATACTCACTAATACTTTGACTGCTATTAAAAACCTGGTTATAAAGTTCTGTAACAAAGTATATGAAAACAGTGGTGTAAATCATTTTTGGAGTGTAAAAAATTCATTGGAAGTTCTCGATAAATTGAATGCTTATAATGCCCCTTTTGAATCCATTGAAAGTTTTGATTTCTCTACCTCCTATACTACCTTACCACATAATCTTATAAAGGAAAAATTCAGACGTCTTATTCAATGGGTTTTCAAAAAATCCGATTGTAAATATGTTCTAATTCCTTTTAAAATTTTAGTAATACAAAACAAAAGAACTCAATTAATTGGACTTTTTTGATAATGATTTCAGCACTTGAATTTTTACTTGACAATATATTCATTCGTTTCGGTAACTCTATTTATCGCCAAGTCATAGGAATTCCTATGGGTACTAATTGTGCACCACCTATAGCGGACCTCTTTTTGTACTGTTACGAATCTCAGTTTATGACCAAAATCAGCAACGACCCATCTAAACAACATTTAATTGAAAAGTTTAACAACACTTTCCGATATTTGGATGATATTTCTACTTTAAATAATGACGACTTCAATACGTATTATAAGGACATCTACCCAAAAGAACTCACATTGAATAAAGCCAATTCTAATAATCATCATTGCCCGTTCTTAGACATCAATTTTGATATAACGAACGGTAAATTAGATACTAAAATTTATGATAAAAGGGACGATTTTCCCTTTCCCATAGTTAATTATCCATTTCTGGATGGCGATGTTCCATTAGCGCCATCATATGGTGTTTACATATCTCAACTTGTTCACTTTGCTCGAGTATGTAATAAAGTTTGCGCCTTTAATGAACGGAATCTGTTCATATCTGAAAAACTTTTACATCAGGGTTTTCGTTATCATAAGCTAGTTAAAACCTTTACTAAATTTTATCATCGATATAAAGACTTAGTTCATAAATACAGCGCAACCTGTAAACATCTAATCAAGGCTGGTATTTAACATCACTTATTTTACGGTAATATTTTACATTAGAGTAAAAAATACTAAAACTCGCCTAACAAATAATGGTTATAAATACGGTATAGTCGCCAAGTCATTACGTATGGCTTTCTTTTGGTATTAACATTGATTTTTTTGATAGGGTCTTAGCATTTTAACTTAATACATTCTAAATTTCTAAAATCTGCATTGCATGGACACGAGTTATATATTCCGGTATATGCATGAAATCATTATGCTGAACCCCTCACAGGAAGGATACTTGGTGAAAGCTGTGTACTGATGGTACATAACTTTATTTGTCAGTTGGTAATGGGTCTGGAGCTGGCATGTCAGTTAACTGCTAGTATATTTATGTCCGTATATTTAGTTCTTTCAGTTTCATTTTTCAAAATTGACCCAGTTCTGTTGCCAACTGAATTTTACTGTTGTTACGATTGTTTTTTTTATTTATCACATTGGCTATAGATGGAAGGTTTGGGCCCAATAAAACTAGTTTAACCCCGCATCAGCAGGTTTGCGCCTGTCCTAAGTCAGGAAATTTATTAAGCCTTTGTGTGTCTTGTCTTTTTTCTAGTTAGTTTACGTCATGTCTATAGGAGTCTAGGATGATGTTTATTTCGCTGAACATGATTACTCTTTATACAGGGGCCGACTCCGACCTGCCGTTGGGTGTGGGGTTTCCTCACCGTTCATTGAAGATCTTATGATGGCTTTGAGTTGTTATTACTCCCTTTGGGTCGTTGTCTTTTTTACCCATTCCCCGTTTCCCTTCTTTTTTCTATTCCATAGAAAGGTTATACATTTCATAATTATTTCATACTTTTAAGAAGATTTACAGAAGATATGAACATTTGATATCATAACATGACGTGACTCGCAAACAGATTATCACAAAAGGGAATTTCTCAACCTCGATTTTACTGAAATGTTGTTTAAGAACTGCTAGAAACTGGTAAAAAATCCAGAACTCTGGGACGTAACTTAAATTCTTTACCTAATAGTTGATATCAATGGGATATTCTAAAAAAATCCGTTAAATTGACTTTGGATTCCAGTGACCTGGATGTTTTACAAATATACTGGCCTCTCACTAATACTGCTGGTGTCTACTGAAATACATGACGACTCTTTATCGAACCCTTCGGGAATTTTTGAGTTTGATTTTTTTTTCTGTAGTGCGGCAGTGTTTTACCAGCAGACTAGGTTCCTTGAGCTAGATGGCAGTTAATCGGCGAGCACTCATTTCTCTAAATTACCTTTTGTCATATTCTTTTCTTTTTTCAAGATAGTGGTCATAGAGTAAATAGTCTACCTGTATTGGGTTTTATTCGTATGTTTATTATACTATGGGGAAATGGGATAGAAAAGGGGAGCTTTGGGTACATATAAATCGATTTAACCCTACAGCTGACTTTGCTAGTGCCTGTCGTTATTTATGTTTGTCGCTAGTCTGTTGCGTGTTTTTAACTAGTGCAACCCTTTTTGTTTGTGGCATTTTATTGTAAAATTCGGTCAATACAGGTGTTAAATAACTGTTATCTTGACTTTGTAATTCCAACAAGAGATGATAATTAAATAAAGGTGTAGCATTTTTTTTTGGCAATTTATTAAAATCTGTACATTTCTTAGTTTGAAAAACATAAAACATCCGTACCTTATCCCGGTCATATTAAAATGATATAAGTTTAGATTAGTAATGGTAAGTAGATAACTCCAACTATATATATATTACGTCAATTGATTTGAGATAGATTAATGACCATATAATAAAAAATGTACAGAGTATACTTCATAAATATACTTTTACTCGTGGACATCATTTTTCGTGGTTTTCATAAATATCATTATTTCGTAGGAACGTAAATTCGTGGTTTAGAATTCTTTGCATTGAAACTCTTTGGAAAAATACATTTCGTTCGGAACTTATTTTCGTGGTTTTAGCGAACCACGAAATCCACGAAAATTGGAACCCCACGAACAATATTGTTTACTATTTTTGTATTGTACTAACTAAGAACCGACGTCATGGATATCTATACTTTCAAAAGAGGTAAGGTAGAAATGCGTTGCAAAACAGACTATTCTATATAAACATGAACATATTAACCACCAGGTTTGTAGCAAATGTACATTACATTTAGAATTATCTACTTAAAACGATGTTGAAATTTTAAATATCAACAAAAGATTAGTATTAACATTAACACATAGCAACATCAGTTTGATGCATAAAATCTACTTAAGGTAGATAGACAGCAATATTCATATCCATGAGATTTTGTTGTAAGTCGGCACAATTAAAGAACCGATCCTACTTACCCGAAATCTGTAATAAAAAGTATGGGTCACCATGCTTGCTTTTTCTAGAATTGAGATCAAAGTTTGCTCATTTTTAGCCATTTTTCACCTAAATTAACATAGAATGCACGGGGAAAATATGGAAAGGTAATTTTTAGCTTAATAGAATTGAACTTTTTATCCATGAGAATTTGATGTATTTTTGTGAACCAATAGTTTATGATGTAATTTATTGGTAATGATAATAAAATATATATGTCACCATGCTTTCAACGGAGATATTTTACAAAGTTTCTGGATTAAACGTTATTTACGGGAAAAGGGAGTTAATTGGCGGCAAAGTAAACGAAATATGACGTTTCTTATCTGTCATTTAATTATGACGTCACAAAGGAAAAGCCGTCACACTACTGTTCCGGCCCAAAAATCAAACCTGTCCCGTATCCGACTCATTATTTTTCTAATGCGCGATTGAATTGCGCAGCGCAACAGGGTCTATCTACCTTAATATATATAAGTGTGAAAATCGGACTTATAACAAAATTACATAAAAGGGTCTTTAAGTCTCGTCATGTGACTCACGAGAATTCACGATAAACACGCAATTCGAAAACGATTCCCGCCAAAACATGACGACTGAGAATTATGACGTTCAAATTTTTGTTTGAAACGTCATATATCTTTGTTTAAAATGTAACTCCCGGGTACAGTTTTTGATCCAGGAAGTTGCAAAATTGGACGAGCCTTACAGACCCTATTGTCGAGAGCCAATTAAAACATGCAAAAAGACAAAGAAGGTTGAAAGACACTGGGAAATTTTATACCTCAAGGGTTCTGACTTGGTACAGGCATTTGGTGTATTAAACCGGTTAATGGCACGCCAGACCTCCCCACCTTATTTGTGGTAGTGTCCGGTAGCAACTCTTGATGCGTTATTGATTGAGATATAATATCTTTGGTGTGATAACTGATTGGGGATGAATGGCAATAAGGTAAGACATCAGCAAAAAAAAATTATCCAAGCAAACAAAAGAAAGGCTGATTTCTAAAATCGAAAATCCAAAAGCACGATAATTCATATGTTACATACAAAATTAAATCTACACTTAATGTAAATAATTTCAATTTGAATTTGAAAATAGTTTTCATTTCCCTATCAGTCGAACTGACACAAACTGTTTTTTTTTCTCTTTTTATTGCCATTTCAGCTGACGACATCTCAAAACAAATTGAAGTTAAAGCAGAACAATACACAATGTCAAGGTGGTTAAAGGCGCTGACCTGAGATCCCAAAACAGACAAAACTATTGGTTGAAATCCCATATGTATCAACGTTGCCAGATAACCTACAAAGCTTGCGAATTTCAATGACTTTCAAAGTAGGAGCTCGGGCTTCCCCAAACAAGCCTTGCGACAACACAAGTATTCACTAGAAGTTCATTATTGATAAGTGGTTGTCAATCTCACCATGGTTAAAAAGTTGGCATAAAACTTACCTTAATTATTGACTTGTTTGCAGATTAACCTTTAACTTTGGACATAAAATGAATCTTTCCTGTACCTTCCCAATTAAGTTGAAATTAGATACACTGCAGATAACTACCAAACATTCTGAAATCTTATCTCATTCATAATACACATGAATGAAAATTACCAGCAAAAGGGGATCTTACTTTACATGTATTTTTTATAAATAGTAATATGGTCCAAAAGTAATAAAAGTTACCTAAAAGCTAACTCGCTTATCATCTGGAAAACATTAAATTAGTACATGTGACATTCAAGGGCAATTACTCTGGAATACAAAATCGATAACGCTTAAACTTGAACTTCACCTGCTTTTATTGTTATTAACATTTTTTGTTTATGGTAAACTCAAATTTATCCAGAAACCTATAATTTACAGGTTTTGAGTAATTCAATGATAATAACTATGGTCCACAAAAATTAATAATGATGATAAAGATCACACTTAACCTGAATTCCGGAATTTTATAGATATTACATTGTCTCAAAATATTAAAATTTAACTTCAAAGCTTACCCAAGTTATGATCGGAAAACAAAGTGTGACAGATGAACGGGGAAGAGGAATCCTATATGCCCAACCTTTTTAAGGCGGGAGTATAGACATGAGTATGGCTCGGCTCCTACACTAATTGTAAAATGGCTTTTTTGCTGATTAATAAAGAAATTACAGTTCAACATTTCAGAATTACATACCATGATAATCTGTAGCGACAGCTTCTCTCTCGATCACTTTATAATTTTTCAGATCAGCTCTTGACATAATCGTTGTTCTATAACCTTTATTTACCTGTGAATATATCCAGGGAGATTTAGTTGTGCTCTTGATATAATAAAAGCGTCATATAACATGCTTCCCATTACACGAAATACATAGAGGAAAAAATCAAAGCATGAAATGCTGTTAAGGCAGGTTCCTGGGTACTCCCAGAAGTCATGTTATTATAACTGTTTAGCAGAAATGTTGGCATGTAATTTTTTCAAGAATTAAAATCCGAAGTTTTCCTTAGCTTCCCGGTTTGGGTTGTCTTTTCAGTTTTTGTATGGGTTGTTGGCGATATATTTAAAACTCTATTTACATTTCATTGCCTTGTTCCTCTTTGTTGGTACATGTAAGTTTTCCAAAGAAGTGTTACACTCGGTGGCTTGATAAAAGTTAATATTTCTTATTTTGTCATGTTATCGCGTTGATGACTATAGAGATTAAAACAATTACTTGTTTTCATGATTACATTATTATTCACTAGCACGAGATCTGAAGGAACCACCTGCAGAGGATTTTACTGATAACGGCCTTATCACAGGGAATGGGACTTGCTCCCAGCCAAGAAAAAAACTTTTGTTTACTATCAAACTTTTTTTCTAGGCCGAAGCAAGTCATTGTGGCAATATCTGGGCACAACACCTTCCAAACATATTGAATGGGTTGCAGACTTCTTCTTATGATGGGTCACTGGTAAAGAATTGAATATTTGTATTTTTTATCCCGGGTTTTTATCTACATCTGTTGGATCAAAGCACTGGATCATGGGAAGACGAAATGCTTTTAGCCACTTTCAATTTTTTAAAGGTTAGAACTATATCTACTATGAAATAATTACGCATATATATAGTTTTATCAGGACCCTCACGAGTTTTCAACTGACGTTTTTACATTTGACTTTCGTGATCTAGCATGGAGTGTTTTCTTATACCTGACTACCATATGTCGATATGATGGATGACAACGTCTTGCCTTCGTGAACGTGTTCTTGGCGCAGTATACTAACAGATTTCTCTGTTTCAACACAACGTGAAAAATGAATTACTACAAAAGAAGGAATCACTGTAAATGATGAAAATTCAGCATGCGAGCGCTTCCTCCTGTTGTAACAAATCAGTGACAGTTTGGGACCTTCATGATGGTTCCGTGTGATCCAGTCACAAGTGTTGTACTTGATTACGCTTGTGATTAGGAACGCCGTTGGAGATCAAGTTTAAACCTTCCGTGCTTCATTGTTGACATAGTTGAATTATTCTAAAGTTTTAATGTATTTGAAGTATTCCATAAAGAACATTTGTTGTAATTTCGGATTATTTTGAAACTTATTTGTCCCTTATTAACTACGGCGTATGTCATGCAGGCGTAATTAAGTTGGCCATTAATAAAACAAAACAACGCGCCACCTGTCGGGACAAAACAAACAAGAAAACGAAGCTACGGTTTGATTGATCCTTTTTTAAGGTAGAGTACGTCAGTGTAACCATTAAAAGTTTCAAAGTCTTATATATTGAGAAATACATACATTTTTACGAGTTACAACAGCGAAAGTAGAAGTTACTTTATATCCATTCATAAAAACTTGGAAAATCATAGCGCGCCGCAGGAAATTTTTATGAATGAACCGAATCGTGAATTTCGAATGTCAGTTTAAGTCCCCTGAGATTAAACAAGCATAGTATCTCTTAAAAGATATTAAATAAATACAATAAACACATAAAACGATGTACAATGTAGTTGATCATGAAATGGACACTGTATCGCCACATGAATGGATTAGTTTTTGTGCCTTCGTATGAATAACTGGTAAGCCGTACGCGTTTTTAACGATAGTCTGGATCATTCGGATTCTTTTCATACAAAGTAGTCTCCTTAATGTAAGACTCTGGTTGAAACAGACTTTTTTCAAGATGGCTTTACCTAACAGCTAGAAGGCAGAGAACCTGCCTTAATAAATGCAAACATTTGGAAATATGCAGAAAATGTGCCAAGATAGACAGGTTATTATGTTTACTTATTTCTATCAGTTTTTGAACATTTTTGAGTTTATGGTCTTCCAAATGTTTAGATTTATCTGCACTGAGGAGACATAAGTTGTCGAAATGCGCATATGCAGAAACAAAATTCACAGTGAGTTCGGTATTAAGTTATTCATCACCAATAATAACTTTCAGTTTTCGGTTGCCAACCATTTTACCGATGTTTCCAGATTTAATTACAATGTATTGATAAACAATATATATATGCATTGTCAGACAATATAAAATTTATTTGATGAGCTTGAGAAACAGGTAGAAATGCGAGGTTTATGCCATATATGACACTATTAAACTAATTTAATTTCTGTTTTGAAAAAATCCAGTCACCAATAAAACAGCGATGCTATTTTCATGTACCATTTTCAGTACTCACAGAAAATAACTGTTATCTCATTGGCTTTTGGAAAGAAGAGAGACATGTTAATCATTGTCATTTCTGTCATAAGTCATTTATGCCATGGCTTACTCGTTAATATATTTGATGAAAACTCGCATAAGTGTTCGTTTGTTTAAATATGTTAATTCTTAACAGTCATGGTATACATAATGATTAAGTACATAGCAACTTATCTGTCCTGAGGTAATATTTTCCATACATCGGCAAACGAATACCAATGAAACAACGGCAGTAGAATACCGAAGGAACAAGGGAAGTAATGATCGCAAAAATCAAAGTTCCAAAGACATGGCAAAAAAAAATAACAGAGAAAAGCAAAGACAAAGCAAGGACATGAGACTGCCACAATGGACGGTACTAAAAAAAAGAAAACGACCACATTAAGAACAACAACAGAGGGAGAAGGGGGGAAATTCTAATTTAAAAAAAGCACAAAGAACAAAAAAAATCGTTCTGCCATTGCTTGGTTTTAACATTTATTTGTAGATTTTGGATAATATGCATTGACTCCATATACTTTCATTGTTAATTTGACAATAAAAGGTTTTTGTACAAATCATGTAGAGTTTGAATTAAAGCCTTTCAGCAGAAACAGAGATAATGTGATCAAAGAATTAATGTCATAGTACATTTGTAAATAAGTCAACATCTTATCAAACAATAAGTACAGGTCAAACAAGAACAATAATATGAGGTACCCTACATTATGTTGAGGCTAGATAACAAGCTTAAGCCCATATATTGAAGGTGGATACATGTCAACAGGATGAACATATTATGTCTAATATTTACATAATCCATATCTGATAATACAAAAAACACAGGTCTGACAGCAATGACAGTGGGAGGTTCTGTAAAGCTAATAACTATATGGACACATAACAAAATACCGAAGTTACTGTGAATTTTGATTCTGTATATGCATATCTCGACAACTTACGTCTCTTAAATGCAGATAATATCTAAACATTTAGAAGACAATGAACTCAAAGATGTTTAAAACTGATAGAGAACAAATCACCAATACGACCTAAATGTAAAGCCAAAATTAGCTAAGGACAGAGCTTTGCATGAGGGAGATACTCCTTAGTTTTCAATTTACAAAAAATTCGATATTGCAAAGTTCCAAATAGAATCAGCTTTCGGGCCAGGACCGAAGTACTGACTGCTTTGATTAAATCAACCCCTTCAGGTTTAGCTAAGAAAAATCTGACATAAATAACAGGTCGAACAAGAGACAAGTGTACATTTCACAACTCATTTGCTATTGCAGTGCCCATAGTTTGTACAGCGATTTTGACAGCAGGGCGAAATTACTGTCTCAAAAATTTATACATCAAACGTATGTTCAGTCACTGTTGCAATTGTCACTACAGAAGTTTAACGGTCATCACCATGATTTTACAAACCATTACAATGTTTCTATTTCAAAAATGAGAATAGATATAATTGGGTAGATCCAGAGTTTTTTACCGGACTGACTAACATCGACTGTAACAAAAGCGGGCTTTCCACTGGCTATGTGACGGAAGCACCTAATGATACTTCAGTTTTTGTAGGGGTTCACGCTGCTGTCTTTGTAAAGGACCTTTCTATATATCATTTCAGAAAGTAATTAAATTTGCTTCAGTACTTTAAGAGTTTATGAAAATGATGTTTTTCTTTAGGGTCCTATGCTATCTTCCGCACTAGAAGCCAAATTCTTCATCAGATCAAAATGAGATGAGAAAACTCTCAATTGTTTTTATTTGTTCGGAGGAGATGGTCAAAATCTGATATTTTCCAATAAGTAAATACCGAAGTTACTGTGAATTTTGATTCTGCATATGCGCATTTCGACAACTAATGTCTCTTCAGTGCAGATAAAATCTAAACGTTTGGCAGACCATAGTCAAAGCGTTTAAAAACTGATAGAGAGCAAATTACCAAATGTGATCTAAATAGAAAGCCAAAATCAGCTAAGGAAAGAGCTTTGCATGAGGGAGATATTCCTTAGTTTCAATAAAATTTACAAAAAATTAGATATTGTAAGGATCCAAATAGAATCGGCTTTCGGGTCAGCACCGAAGTGGCTGGTGAGTACCCTCGGGGATTAACAGTCCACCAGCAGAGGCATCAACCAAGTGGTAACAAATAAGTAAATACCGAAGTTACTGTGAATTTTGATTCTGCATATGCGCTTTCCGACAACTAATGTCTTTTCAGGGCAGATAAAATCTAAACGTTTGGAAGACCATAGTCAAAGCGTTTAAAAACTGATAGAGAGCAAATTACCAAATATGATCTAAACAGAAAGCCAAAATCAGCTAAGGACAAAGCTTTGCATGAGGGAGATACTCCTTAGTTTCAATAAAATTTACAAAAATGAGATATTGTAAGGTTCCAAATAGAATCGGCTTTCGGGTCAGCAACGAAGTACTGACTACTGGGCTGGTGAATACCCTCGGGGACTAACAGTCCACCAGCAGAGGCATCGACCCAGTGGTAACAAATAAGTAAATATGTGTTTAATGTTAAACTATCTTCCAAAGTGCTGTCATTTTATGCGTTATCCGACAAAAATGAGCAATCTTTGTAAAATGACCTTTCATAGATCACTCAAGTGCATTTTTTTAATCTGCTTTCATAGTTTTAGAGCAAGTTATGACGTAAAAGGTCCACGCAAACTATGTTTAACTTTCTTTTAGAAACTCCCACACGTCATTACCATATAGTTTGGTTGAATTTGTTTCGTTAGTTTTAGAGGAGATGATCAAAATTAGATTTTTCCATCGTGTCAAATGTTTAATTATGTTTCAAACTGCTGCAACTGAAAAAGGGGTCAAATGATAACTTCACAGCTACCCAAAATGTTTTTCGTTGGACAGGAACACAAAGAACACCTCTTGCAAAGAAACTCTGATGCATAATTAAGTACATTTTAGCTAAATATTTTCAGATATGATGAAAAGCATAATGATTTTCTCATAAGGTCCAATGTTAAATTATGTTCCGTTCTGGAGGCTATATTCGAAGAAAATAGGCACTTTTTATAAAAGATCTAATATACATCCATCATTTACAGTTTGGCTAAATTTTCTTCAAATCAGAGTAAATGATCAAAATACAATCTTCCAATAGGGTCAAATGTTTAAACTTTCTTCCGCACTGGTGGTTATGAGTTGTGCTTCTTCCGATAGGAACACTATCAGCAATATTTGAAGGGAGCCTCCATAAATCATTCCAAGAGAGTTTATTTTGCTTCAAATGTTTCAGAGAAATAATTGAAGTGATAATTATCAAATAGATTTCATCGTTTAACTACATTCCGCGCTGGCAGTCATGCTTTTCTTTATAGGAATGAAATAATCACTTTTTGTACAGGGCATTCTATATATTATTCCTGTGGACTTTGGTTCAATTTGCTTCAGTTGTTTCTTAGGAGATGCTGAAAATGTCAAAAAACAATTTCGGACAGTCGACTGTTTGACGATGGAAGAGAATTGATGAGAATAGTTTTCACTTATTTTTTTTTGTCAGGTGAGCTTATAAAATCAACAAGACTATAAAATACTTACTGCATCAAGTATACCCTGTGTTAATTCTCCGTTATAAAATGCTTTACTGCCTTCATTTGCAATGATTTCTAAAGTGTCTGCAAGGAGTTCATTCTTTATTATTGTTCCTTCTTTGACAAATTGTTGTCTATCAGGTGTTAGATAGATTTTAAAATTTCCTTTGGTAAAATCCTTTTTTCCAAATTTTCCCAGAGAGGTTGCTGGGATTGAGAAGGCATACTATAAAGACACTAACAGATTATTTCACTAAAATTATCCCCGCTTTCCATTTGAAGAAAAAACATGTTTTTTTTTCTCAAGGACTGCTTCACAGTGAACAGTCAGAGATAGATAAATAGGCTATGCAAATCTACTTGTGTTATATGACAAGGTATGTGACCATGGCCAGGTAACAAATTTACCTGAACTTTTGGTCAAAATTGGTCAGTTACTATAAAATCAGAAGTTGAGATGATTAAATGTAAGGCACTTATGTTGCCATAAAATACAAAATGTTTGAGCGCAAAAACTGATCCAGATAGTTAGTGATTAATGTAGAAAAGATAATAGGAAACACCGTATGGCCGATATTACAAGCACATGCTACAATCTACCAAGGAAGTGCACAGGAAAAACAAGTAGGGTGAAACCGGTTTTGGGGTGTCTAAACATTCCCTTTCTCTATCCCGATTCCATATCGTGTAATAAACACATTAATAAAACCCAATACAAGTAGACTACTTACTCTAAGACTAAAATCTCGAGGAGGAAAAAAAAGACAAAACGTATCTTAGAAGAATGGGTCAAGGAGTGCTTGCCGCTGAACTGCCGTCTTGCTCAAGGGACCTAGCCTGCTGGTAAAACACTGTTGCACTACCGAATAAAAATCACGCAAATTCAAAACTTCCCGAAGGTTTTGGTAAAGAATCACCATGGATTTCAGTAGACATCGACAGTATCAAAGAGAGGCCGGAAAATCTAAAATTGTCGTCTTCGTTGTATTTTTCATCCCTTTTAACAACGGGGAAGCCCATTTTTTTCTATAATGAAATGAAACATCAGTATACTGAAAGAAATCTGGAATACCAAGTAATTTAAATGGTCAAGTAAAGAAATGTGTCTATCATTAGGGCACAGGATGAACATACTGATCCTTACATCAAAATCACAAGGGTAGGTAAGTTTAGTTTAGAAAACCCTATGGATATTGTAACGAGTAAGGGTATAATCAAATGGTGTTGCTTTGGTGAATGCTTAGGTGATCAGATAGTCTACTTCTTGCCAATGTGACGATGCTTAAATAATTGTCCGTGTCTTCTTATAAAATTTTAGTTTCTTGATATTTGGGTTATTGGATGTGGTTTGTTTCCATTGATTTATCCACTTTTTTACCTTTTTGGGGCCATTTAGGGCTTGCTATATGGTGTGAGGTTCCTCACTGTGTTGAAGACCGTATGGTGACCCCTAGATGCTTTGTTTTGGGTCGTTTTAAGCTGAATATGGGATGTTGTCTCCTTGACATTTACCCCATTTCCTTCCTTTTTCATAAAGAATCGAGTAACACTGACACCAATTTTTAAGCTTGCTTTTTATTTAAGATCATGCAAATTTAATTTAAAAACATGGACAGGGCAGGATGAATAACCTTAAAACAAGTAAACGCATTAAGGTAGATATACATTAATATTCATGTCCATGAGATTTTGCTAAAAATCAGCCAAATTGAATGACCAATTCTATCAACCTTAAATCTGTAATAAAAATAGGGGGTCATTATGCTTGTTTTGTTTCTAGAAGTGGTAAAAAAATGATCATTTTCACCTAAAATTTCCTCTTCTTTGTACAGCAACAGGAGGGAAAAATTGTTTTTAAAATACATAAGAAAAAAAAACAGGTCTCTTGAGAAATAAATCAAACCAGAAAAATGAAGAGGTCCTCAATTATCTTTAAGCAATACATTTAAAACAAACTAAGTCAGTCTTGAAATATAATTTTCGGTATCTACCATCTACTTACCTAAAGATCTTGGAACCTTAAATCCATTTCTAGCAAGATCAATAGCAGGTTGTACAACTGTTTTCCATGGCAACCTTTGATATGAAATAAAAATCTGATGTTGATAAACAATAGACCATATTAGTAGAGCGGCAGAGGCCAGATATTTTAAAATTTAAATGACCCACATACCCTATTCGATATCTATACCTTTTTGGAAAGCATTTCAAAAATGTTTGTCGTAAAAATCAAATGTGGTAGAAAGGGGGATTAATAAGGGGCCAAAGGTCAATCAGTAAAACATGAAAAAATGGATAATATTGTGATTTTCAGCACTTCAATGCATAAAAATTGATACAATAGAAATAAAAATTTAAATGTAAATATACATGTCGTAAGAATTTGTGACGTCATTTATAACATAAATGACCGTCATTTGATATTATAATAAAGAGCTATGTTTTAAGCTTAAAAACATTCCAAGAATTTTTTTCTGGTTGTGATATTCAAAATGAGTTAAATTTAATCTAAACAATCGAAAACAATATTTAGTAAGAGCTAAATTTTGCAAATCGAACTGTGTTAGCACGTATGGCACGTAACCTGGCATGTTGTAAGTCGGATTTATAGACAACACGCAAAGTATATGAATTAAATTTTAAAAATCTAAATATTACTCTGTTTTATTTATTTGTTGCAACTTACTCGATTACTTAACCTTTGTTTTATTTCTTATTTAGAAATAGTGAATGCAGAAACTGCCCCCTTTTTTTCAAAAAAAAAAAGGAAAAAAAAGGATTGACTGGATGATTTGCAACAAAAATCGACAGGTGTTTGCTTCGTTTGTACACAGATAGTGATCGCTCTCACACCATATTTCGCTTAGTAAGGAAATATATAAAAAAATGTTTTATTTAGAGATAATGCATGACTCACTTAGAACTTGTCTTATTTTCATGGAGGCCCTCTTATAAAAAATAAAATAAAAACATTCCAAATATGGAATACAATAATACAATAACATACGCGTATTTATATTATATACATTTTATTTCAAATAACGTGTTGTTCATATTACTGTTTAACGAAGTTGTGAATGGCCTTTTCCATGAAAAACAGTTGTATTTTACGGAAGAATTTGGATGTCTTCCCCTAGTGTGAGAAGTTCTGCCTATGCATTTTACACACATTTTACTCGTAAAACTCATGAAAGTTATTCCTGATCTTTAATATTGTCTAGTATAAGTACCTGTTAGTTTTCTATTGAGACCTTCATCGTCAACATCAGTCATCATAAGATGGTCATTATTATATGTTTTGCAAGTTCATCAAAGATTTTGTCGTGCTAAAACACTGTCCTTAGTTGGCTATATGGAGTTGCAAATGGATGGGTTATATGTTCTTTATATCATCTCTTTCATTTGATTGCACTGAAGGGATAGTTATTGTAGATATAACCGCCCAGAACCAAACTTAACTTTTTTTAGTGTTTTGATCAAGCTCAAATCCGTTCAACATCTAGAACCTTTCGTTTGTTCATTGCAAGCATGATCTTGCTGAAATGTTTTTATCCCCCGCTTAGCGAAAGCGGGGGGATTATGTAATGCAGTCCGTCCGAATGTACGTACGTACGTACGAATGTACGTACCTGCGTTTGTAATGCCTCCCGAAAGCTCTGGAACTATAAGAGATACAAATTTGAAACTTGACACCATACTAGAGTATGATCAGAAGTAGCGCACTGTGAATTCGGAATTTAGGTCAAACGCCCTAGGGGCAAATTATGGGCGAAAACGAATTTTCGCGATATCCAATAATTGAAGAAATTTCCAAGGCCATTTGGGCTAGAAAGTTGAAACTCTGGAATGGACTTACATATGTTGTAGCAAATTCACAGAGGGTGTCGGATCTTTGGTATGACCCCTCAGGGCATGACCTCTAAGGGGTCCAAAAAACGAAAAAATCGATTCCGCTGGAACTCCTCTTACACCTTAAATCGCAGAAACCTTGTAATAAGGGTATAAGTAACACTATAAAAGTTGTCTGTGCCGAAGGTTTCGGAATTTTGAAATTTGCCCTCAGGGTGGAAAATGAGCGAAAATGTATTTCGAGATATCCAGTAATAAGCAATATCTTCTGAAGTATTCATGTTTGGAAGCTGAAACTTTGTATGCAAGTTCGATTATATGCATCTCATTTACTGATGATAGCGGACTTTTGGTATGACCCCTGGGGG
>MJUU01029782.1:61306-91732 GCA_002080025.1 Modiolus philippinarum
AATTTCCTGAAAGTCTCAAAGACCACTTATTTTTTTGAATTCTACTTAGCAACCATATATCCTAGAATTCCTTTAGTAACAATAATGACTATCAATAGGTAGATTTCAAAGATAATTAAAAAAATTATGCCGAGGGTGTATTACAACTGTTTTCTGTGTCAAACAGGGAGTGCGGGGATAGCTGTCGTTTCCGACAACATCTAATTGGTATTTGTTGTCTATCAGGTTTTTTTTTAAACAAATTTGATTTCATGGTCTTCCAAAACGTTTAGATTTTATCTGCACTGAAGAGACGGACATAAATTGTTGAAATGCGCATATGTAGAAAATAAATTCTCAGTAACTTCGGTATTTAGTTATTTGTTACCACTGGGTCGATGCCTCTGCTGGTGGACTATTAGTCCCCGAGGGTATTCACCAGCCCAGTAGTCAGTACTTCGGTGCTGACCGGATAGCCAATTTTATTTCGAACCTTGCAATATCTAAATTTTTGTAATTTTTTTTTTTTGAAAACTAAGGAATATCTCCCTCATGTAAAGCTCTGTCCTAAGCTGATTTTGGCTTTACAGTTAGATCATATTTAGTATTTGTGCTCTATCAGTTTTTTAACATATTTGATTTTATGGTCTTTCAAAGCGTTTTGATTTTATCTGCACTGAAGAGACATAAGTTGTCGAAATGCGTATATGCAGAAAATAAATTCACAGTAACTTCGGTATTTAGTTATTTTCCTGTTTCTCAATTTTTGCTTCGGTATTTGTTTGCCGGAGTAAAAGTACATTTATGCATGGTTTTGTTAAATGTTAGTTATAATCTCCACATTGCATTCATTGATAAACATGTAACGGATGACAATGTTTTTAAGAGTACTTTGCTCGATATGCTATGCAATGACAATCTCAAGGAAATATGGATGTAGCGTTGCTCACCATTTAGCAGGTAAATTCCGTTCAAACCGGTGCTAAGACCGTCTTGAACCATGAGTTTGGAGTGTATGCTCTTTGTTCAAGGCTTCATGGTGACTTCAAGATTAAGAACAACAATGAAAGCGTTATTCCATTTGTTCAATCTTAACATGCATTCATAAGGATTTTGTCCCATTGACATTTACTCGATATCCCTTTATTTGTTTATATGCAAGTATAATGATAAAATAATATTCTAAACTTAAATTTTAAATTGAAAAAAATTACATTAAACAGATGTCACTCTTCCTTCTAGCCTTTCGTTCATATGTCTAAGTTTTGAATGTTGTGTTTTAATTTTCATGCTTTTGTGGCTGTCTCATGCCCTTGACTTTTTGTATTCCCGTTTTGTTATGTCACTGTGCTTTGATTATTGTAATTAACGCATCCATTGTTCCTTCAATATTTTACTGCCATTGTTATACCAACTCATTTTTAAGTAGAGGCTTTTAAAGTCCTGAATGGTTCGCCTGGTTCAAGTGGAATATTATTACAATTTGCACTCAAACACCATCTCAAGTAGTTTTTGAAATATAAAATAAAAAACAACAAAATTAACGTTTATTACGCAACTTCGGTATTTCTTTGTTGTGAAAATTTGAGGATTTATATGCAATGACTTCTATAAGTACTTATCTACAAAATTCGACATTGGAATAAAATGTTGTCCATGCAGTGTTTAACCTTTGCCCAAAGAAAAGCTGTGACGACATTATAACGATAGGAATTTGTTAGAAAACTTCGATGGTGTGATAATAAGATTTGTAGTCCTTGGCATGCTAAATATTTTCCCATTCTAACTAAATGCCTCTCTAAATCACATGACAAATATGTTGTTGTACCCTCAGACAAAGCTTTTTATACCATCGTTTCGTATGTAAAGATAAAAAAGCACATTATTACAACTGGCTTATCAAAAACTAGGTAGTGATCAGAGAATACATACAAAAGTGTTTCATTTGCAAAAGATGAAATTCTTTCCGATCATAGGTTATTCGTGTCCTCTTTGAATAATCAGAATTAAAATAGCAATCAAGACCTTTTATACCTATATTGGGTAATTAAGGTATACATAGACACTTGTATTAAAATTACACAAACATCCATACAATGAAAGATATATCGCTGGATCTACATTTTGTTCGACTACGGAAATTTGTCTTTTGAACCAAGATTTGTCTGCAGACAAAAACAGGCATCAGGTATACTGTGAAACTATTCATGTTAGAATTTTCATATACCACATGTGGATACTTAGAATTTGAAGGCTTTATTGGAAACTGAATTTTAAATCCCGTTCATTTTCCCAAGAACATTCTCTCAATTCATTTGATTTTACCAAATTCTATACGACAATTCCTCATGATAAACTAAATAACAAAATACCGAAGTTACTGTGAGTTTAATTTCTGCATATGCGCATTTCGACAACTTATGTCTTTTCAGTGCAGATAAAATCAAAACATTTTAACAGCAACATAAATCGAATGAGTACAAGTAACAAATAAGATCTGACTATAAAAGCCAAAATCAATTAAGAACAGACCTATACAAGAGGGAGATACTCCATAGCTTTAAGCAATTTTTTGAAATTTAGAGATTGCAAGTTTCCAGCACCGAAGTACTGGCTACTGGGTTGGTGAATACCCTCGGGGACTAAGTTCACCAGCAGAGGCATCGGCCCAGTGGTAATAAATAACAAAATACCAAAAGTAGCTGTAAATTTTGCTTCTGTATATGCAAATTTCGAAAACTTATGTCTCTTCAGTGCACATAAAATCAAAACGCTTGGAAACCCATAAACCGGACTTCGTGTAAAAACTGACAGAGAACAAGTAAGTATCAATCAAAAAGCATTTACCGTGCTCTCAAGATGAAGAACAGTAATAAAAGCGTTGTTCCATTGCTTTGTTTAACATGTGTTTAAAAAAAAGGTGTGCAGTATGCTTGATTTTCTTATTTGTAATATATTTATTTGCCCTATTTTAAGATGTTATTTATCAATTAACAGCAAGTTGGTTTATCCATGGGCACGAATTGTGCTTTTCAACTCGCAGACTTGTTTTTATATTCCTATGAGACTGAATTTCTTCAGGGACTCGTAAATGATCATAGTATAAAAGATACTAGATCCTTCAATCTCACCAATATATACATGGATGATGTTCTTGCAATTAATAACGCATCTCTTGCTAAATGGATCCAAATAATATAACAAGATATACAGGAAACGACGGAAAACATCTGATCTACATCTTTTTGGAATTTTATATCGAATTTGGAGAAAATGGTTATCTCACTTCTTAAAATTAACGACAAAGGGGACGATTTAAAATTTTCCGAACATGGACAGTAATAATCAAACTTCTCCTGCTTACGAAGTGTATTTTCGCAGTTGATTCACAAAGCGAAAGCAAGCACAAATTATACATATAATTGTCTCCGTGACTTACTTATTACTCAAGGCTTAAAAAATTCCGTCTGATTAGATCATAAAAAAGTTCTTTTATAAATATGAAGTTTCGGACCGAACTGTGATTCTAAAATCTTTTTTACTGAATTATGTGATGAACATTTCTTTTTTTCTTATTACAACCGTTCAGTAGAAATTGTATTGAGCTGCTACCTGACACTACCACAATAAAAAGGGGGGAGTTTGGAGCGCCATACAACCGGTTTTATGCCCCTTCTTATACACAAATTTTCCTTACGAATCCTAAAGAATCTTTAAAATTTACAAGATTCGTAAAACTAACACGAATGCATGCGAATAAAACACATCTACGAGTGAATTGCGATTTCTTTACGATGAGTTACGAGTATGAACGAGCACTAATAGATTTAATAAGAATACATTCGATGCAGTTACGAAAAAAAAAATACGAATCGTTACGAATAAGTGCGAGCAACATACGAATGGATAAGAGTTATCGAGAACAAAACGAATTATTGCGATTTGATCCTAGCTATTACGAATAATTAACGAACTATTTGCTATCATTTAACGACTTTTTACGAATATCTGAGATTTGGTTACGAGTGTTTTACAAACTACAGTACTTGTTCTTTTGGAGTAACATTTACTTATATAGTTCAAGTTATATAAACTTGTTTGGTCTCAAAATGCACATCTAAAGAGACGAGTAATGTCCTACCACAAAATAAACTTTATTTTGTACAAAACATTCCTCGACTTTTTCTCTGACACTCACAGAGTTAAGAAAAAAGAGAAAAATGACATCATCATAACTTCTCCATCCTACTTTTAGAAGGGGAACACAGCTCAGATTTGAGTGCCGATCAATTCGTAAAATACTCGCATTTATTTGGAAAACATTCTGAAAGTATTCCTATAAATTCGTTAAGTGACCGCATATATTCTCAAAATGATCGCATGAATGCGTGTTATCGGTAAATCAATGGCAAAACGACCTTAAACTACTCGCAATTATTCGAAAATAAATCGTAAAACATTTTATGAACCATATTGTCCACGATTTATAGGAATGCTTTACGATTTATTGCGATCGGGTAACGATGACTTACGAATTGTTAAGATTGTTTTGCGAGCTCTTTACGGATTCGTGGGCATGCGTGTAAACTTTTTTGACATGTCAAAAATTTTTCATGTCCTTACACGAATCGATACGAATATCTGCGAATGTAAACGAGTTATTTGCGAGTGTCAGCGAGTTAAATACGGATGCATGCGTACAACTACGAATCGATCATTCGTAACGATTCGTAAGAAACATTCGTGAATGTGAAGGTAGTATAACCCACTATTTCTCACTTTTGAGACACAACAGTTCCTATTTTTAGCGGTGTGAGATTTCCTTGTCCTGCACTAAAGTAAGACAAAAAAATCACGTGCAATTTACCGGCAAATTTGTGTTTGCACATTTAGTGTCTGTAGTTTACATATGCCCTCATAAGTGACCATAAGTGGATTTAATCTACGTATTGTAAAATTGTTAGATATCATTTAAAGTAAAATTTTAAATGAAATTGCCTGTAGAGCAATATATAAGAAGTGAATTGCTTCATTTATAATGACAATATGGCTAACAAAGTAGGACAACAGAAAGACCATGTATGTAATCACTTGGACGCCCTAAAAGGTTACAAGTGCGCAATTATTTACAATGCATTTTCCATAGGGGGGTTCCCCTGTTTAGCGATTAACTAAAAATAGACGAAGGCTTTTTTTCATCCCGAGGGTCCTGAAAATAACAAGTACTCATACAGATCTTTCGAATTCCAAAATAAAAAATGGGGGGTCATGCGGCGCTTCTTGGTGTAAATTGAGGCTCAAAAAGGGGTATATTCAAAATAATAAGATATTTTTGTGTCGACCAAATTCCATAAAAGGTCAAATTATCACCTCTGGGTTACATTGTTGAAATCTGATTTGCTATAAACCGAATTGTAACATGACATAGTATTTTATCTTAAAACATTTAATTTTATTATCCACCAATCGTAGGAGTTGTAGTGCTTAATACTGAATACAGCTTTGGGTTCAAAACTGGATCCCTGTTCGAAAGTCAATAATTGCGCACATGATACCAAAACCTTCGCGTTGGGCTTAAAACAACCTACTCTTTTGCAATACAACCAACCCTGTTGCCTTTTAATGATAAGAAACAACAATTCTGTATTGTCTAAATGATATACCAACTTACTTTCCATATTTATTATGTGCTGCTTCCATCCCTTTAACTTCCCCTGGTATTAATACAGATATACCTCCCTAAATCAGACAAGACAATATGATTACTATTAATAGTGACTAAACTTAAAAAATACTCAGTCAAGATTTATTTATAACTTTAAGGTTCAATGTGGTTTTACTTACTTTAACACACAGTATTGTTTCGCTACATGTACTCATTATACCCTTGTTTAAGCTCCCAGGATAAATGTGTCAAATTTATTTTTGAGGGGAAAAAACTATTTGAAAGAGATAAGAAAACTATTTTAGAGACAGATATTCTATCTTTGAAGATGAACATCTAAATTAATATTCTTTGAGATTAACACAAATAAAGAGGTACTTAATGTCAATGACAATTGATTGTTGTCGAGAAATAAACGTAGTAATGTACATTTGCAAAGCTTATGGTGGTGGACATTTTGAATGGAACATGTGTTGCCTGTACTACAAATGAGTTACTTTCAGCTTTTGGAGAGATTAACCTCTAGGGGCAGTGAAATAACAATATCAAATATAAGTATTGTTGTCACTCAAAATGCCACGATTTGACGGATCGTTACAATGTATCCATATCATAAAGGACGATGGACATTTTTCAAAAGATTTTGATTTATTACTTGATTGGCACATACGAAATCTGACATTACACCGGACTTTTCACTTACAGTGTGACAGGCATCACATGTTATGACACTCCTGTTTTTTATTAGTGGTTCATACTGCTATGTTCTGTCTGTTTCATCTTCTTTCTCAGTCTGTAGGTGATGCCTTATTGCCATGTATTCTAAATTTATGATCTTTGGTTGCTGCTTCGGTATTCATTTGGAGATAAATTGCACAAATAAATCATAGAGGCCCGTCATCGGATTCTTAATTACCTGATTATCAGGGTATTTTTTAATGATTATTTGATTACGAGAGCATTTATTTAATGATTATTTGATTATTAGCCTGCATTTTTATATATTTTTTTATTGCTAAGCCAAAAATTTATTGATTACCAAGGTAAAACTTTAATGATTATTTGATTACCAAGGCAAAAATGTAATGATTATTTGATTCCTAGGACCCCCCATGAGGACCCTCAAGGACAAGATATACTGAAAGTTAAATTGCAGTTTCAGATTTATAAACCAACTGGTGAGGACTAGACGACAATGCAAGATGACGGCTAATTTATCCGTATGTGTTGACTCTTTGGTTACCTTCCCTTTTACCAAAAATAGTACAACAAACTCCGTTATTACCCTCTCTGCATTTTCCCTCTTTCCACGAAACATATTTTCTGTGGCAGAAAGTGGTGCAGGCCCCTTAAAGTCAAAAACTGTAGACCTGTGATTCCTAAGATCATACACCAGCATATGTCCACCACTGTAAAAACAAATAAACAATGACAGGATATGGAGTAAACACACATTAGACAAAGTCTCTACAAATACATAGTCGAATAAAGCAAAGGATCAACGCTTTTTTTGTCGTTGTTCATCTTGAAGATACCATAAATATCAAACAGAAACATACTGTAAAAGGGGATATTTTCGCGTGGTTTAAATTTCGCGATTTTGATATCTAAACCTATTCGCGAGGTTTATTTTCGCGTTTCTCACCTAGGTTTCTTTACATATGTAAAGAAAACAAATTTAGGCGGGGGGGGGGGGGGGGNAATATGTTCCAATCGCGAAATTAGCGAAAATAAAGCCCTCGCGAAAATTTCCCTGTTTACAGTACACCAGCATACGTCCACCACTTAAACAGTTTATAAATTTAAGAATGTGTAAACAGAGCAAAAATATCCAAAAAGTAAGTTAAATATGAACAAAATCGAAAATTAATGGTTAAAAATACAAACCAAATAGTCGTCTTCCTCTTCACTTCCAAATCATCAAATGAAGTTAACACTGAACCCAACATGTAATTTCACATTTTGAAATAAAAAACACTCAATTTATCTAATTTCGCAAAATTCTACAATAGAAAATTAATACCCTGCTGACACTTGTACTTTGGAAATTGACAGATTGCCATATGAAACTAAGCCCATCAGCATTTGGATGTTCGGTCCCGAATATGATAGTGTAAGCTAACTCTTATTCACGGGTAATTTTTTTTTTCTTTTTTTTTTTTTTTTTTGCAAACATGTATAACATCATGATAGTTAATCAACATGACAAATTATATTATTCTCATTCTATTCAACTTTAAAAGTATAAAAGGAAAAAAATTCTATCTCAACATCTTTTATTAATGGATTTTTCTCTGGAAATTTACCAAACAAAAAACAAAAAACAAAACAAGACAAATCAGTAACAAATAAACACAACACAACAATACAAAAGCAAGAAAAAAACTAAAAGCTATGAATTTTACTGTAGATCGATACAACTTATAGCCGAAAAATATTTTTCTTCGCCAGACGCCAAGTGATGGCAGTTAGGATCACATCAACACTTTGGGTTAGGTAAGCTAAAACTGCAAACAGGTAATGCAAATTCCAACAACGAAATGCCATACCACAATATTCTTGTATTATGTTAACAAAATCCAATTGTATTGGCATGAAAGTACATCTAAATGTAAATTCACACTTGAATAATTATAATGAATGACAATTTGTGCTACATTAACTTATAATCTTCATTAATGGTCATCTTGTGATCAAACAATGCTAGTAATATGACATTCTGCAATTCTTAGACAATGTTTCATTACCCTCCAATCCCAGAGGCATCTGGATTGACTACCCCTGTACAAAACACAGCGGTCACTGCAGCATCCACGGCATTCCCTCCTTGTCCTAATATACCTAGCCCCAACTGAGAACAATCAGTACAGTCAGCGGCCACAGCCCCGGACGATTTAACCTGGAATAATACAACACTGTTACTCTTACACGTAGCTGAATTGATTGATGTTGTTACTTTTTTACTTTGAAAGAACCTTGAAATGTTTCGCTGTAATTCACCTGTCATTTTATTATCGGCTAATCAATTAATTAAGACAGTGTATCAATCAGGATTGTATAAATTAATGGCTGTGCTGTAATAAGTGAGGCTTTGTATATACACAGCTTTCATAGACCTCTAGAGAGCAAAAGAACGAAAAACAAAAGAAACTGAGAACCGAACCGTCAATCCAAAAAGGGAAAAATCCAGAGACGACATCCAACATTTGAAACACAAAGAAACAGATATTACATAGGAATGGCAAGAAAAAAAGAAGAAAAATGGGGACACACAAATAGATGAACAACTCTGACCACATCAAAAACCATGAATGAGAGACCAGCTGCACCGGTAGAGTAAGCATCTCCTGTTCCTTAATTGTAAGATACTGGCCATGTTGCATATCAATCCCGCAATGGAATCAAATCAAGCAGAGGAAAAAAACTAACTTAAGCTATTAAAGTGAAAGATCTGTAGTCATCTTAGAAACATCTATCACAAAAAGTCGTGGGTAAAATGCCCGAGCCGATTTGTGAGTAGCCGGAAATATCCCTTAATTCCTTTTCCCTCTCTATTCCTTATCTTGTTTATTCACTTTCTGTGAGTGAAATTTTCGCCTCATTCCCCAACTTTGGGCCATCTTCTTTGAATTCTGAAAAGACGAACCTTGGAAACCATCACGCAGTATGCCTTCTATTTTTACAATTATATACACAGATATTGCAATTACGACGATTTTTAAAAAATATCAAATACAGGATTTTTCCAAATTTTTTTTGTATCCAAAGCATCGTTATGATTTTTAGTACATGCAGTGTTTTGTGATATTGACTATAAATGTTTGCGATACTAGATAATGTTTCGACTCAAATCAGGAATATTCATTTTTACCTCGACTAGTTACTAGCAGAGTTCTTCAGTGCCAAAAGATCACCGGTAAACACACTTATATTTGAATTCAAAAATGTATACAACCTAAGGGTGTCAGAGAAAAGGTGTTCCAGGCTTTACGTCCCTATTTCCTGTAAATAACATAAGTCTTATATCTTCACAAATTTTTTTTTTCAAAAAAAGTGATCCAACCCCTCTCCTCAGTGTCGCAAAATTTGAATTTTAATACCTTTTCAAAAACAACATTCCGAATAAAAATATTATACATGTAGATTTGAAAAATTAGAAATTCCGTAATGGAGTTCAAACAGATTGAAAATCTGCGACGTCAGTATGTTATAAACTGCTGTCTGAAAAACACTCTCACATATAATCTGTAATAATGCAAATAAATAATGATAGAATATGGAGTAAATGCACATGAGAAAAAGTCTCTACAAATACATGGTAGAACCAAAAAGTAGAACAACGACTTTATTGTTTAGTATAGGGTCTGTAAGTCTCGTCATGTGACACCGAGAAATCACGATAAAATTGCAATTTGAAAACGTTCCCCACCAAAATATGACGTAACAGGATTATGACGTTCTAATTATATGGGTGAAACGTCATATGATTTTGTATAAAATGCAACTTCCGGGTACAAATTATGTACCCGGAAGTTCCAAAATTTAACGAGACTTACAGACCCTATTCAGCTTGAAGTCACCATGAACAATGAGCTTTGCTCATGCATCATGTTAATTAAGACAGTTCCTGGGGTCGGTTTGAGCGATGGCGAACAATGCTGCATCCTTATATCTTTTCTTTGATGCGATATTGTCAACAAACATAGATATAACTGTAAACTTGTTCTTGCAATAAGTGGCATCCGTTGCTCGACATAGCATGGATTGAAAACAATAATGAGGGGGAGCCGGCCCTATTTCGGGATGTCGGGATTTCGGGATTTTTATAATTTAAGCCCGGGATTTCGGGAAATTCCTGGATATCACCAGTCTTCAAGTTTCTTTGTAGTTCGGGATTTCGGGATTTAGAAAAAAATTAAGTCGGGATTCCGGGATGAGACCCCCTCCGGCTCCCCCTCAATAATGAATACGACAACTTTGACTTGTGGAATTCTAAAAAATTAGTGAATTCATTAATATTGTCAAATCTTTGGATTTTCAAAACTGATGTTGTTGGAGATTGTGAACAGACAGTTTGATAGCTACTTCTCAAGGTGAGCAATTAAGTCCTGGTACTTTGCTTCGATCTGTGAATTGGAATTGACATCTTGAATCATATAAAAGATGTATTACTTAATAACCAACCAATCTATCAGAATTAAAAGACAAGTAAAATTTCAAAATCTGAAGCTATAAGAAATTTAAGCAGTACACATCGGATTAATCCATAATATGATCCTTCTTACCGCACATTTAGACATCTCACAAGTTTATGACATGAATCCTCATACAACACAAATCATATGTATCATATATATTTGATATCCAACTGATTTATATACAACATAACATTATAGGAGTACATCAAGATACTGGTACTGATAATCAGAATTAGATAAGGACTGTTACGCAATATTGAGAACATAAATAAAATATCAAAATCTAGAACAAGAGGCTCATCGTAGACTGCTCCTGTATCGTTCATCTGATAAATGATTTCTTAGTAAAGGCTATACAAACGATTTTTCGCATTTCTGCTTTTCCATGAGCTTTCAGTTTAGTTAGATACACTATCACAAAATCTATCCTCAGCCATCTTAAATTCACTAAACTTGTCATATTATGTTCGATCTAGGGCAGAAATGCAATCACATCATTCCTGTAAACTTTGTTTCAAATTGCTCTGGAGTTTCCAGTTCAGATGGTCAAAATAATACTTTGCTCTAGGTTCCAATGTTAAACTACGTTTCTCGCTGATTGGATCGGATTTGAATGATATGAGCAATATCATTCAGTACACTTTCTGAGAAGGTTAAATGTTAAACATTTTCCAAGTTGTGGTGTCCGTGGAATTAAATCTTTCAGAAGCGTGATAATACCTTACAGAGACATGTTCAATTAAAAATTAAAAATGGTTTCATTCTTTCTCGAGGGATATCAGTATTTGTCAAATTGTCCTTTGGTCAACTTTGATTTCTTAGAGAATGCGGATTCAAGCTGCTGGTACAGGATGTTAAATTTTGAGTTTGGGTTGTTTAACAGTTTACATTCCATCTTAAGAGATTGCTTTATGTATTTCAAACATTTCTTCATTCTTGAGTATGGCTGTTCATGTTGTGACGATGTTCTATACATATATTGACAATAAGATTTTCCATGCATTTTTGTGTCTGTTATTTGATCTTGTACTCGTCACGGATTTTCTTGTCTCTTGTTTCCCTCTTCTTTTTGTGAAGTATATGGCGTCGTCTCAAGTTTTTCTCCGTTTCTTCGTTGATCAATGGTTAACTATCCTTGTACCTTGTTTTGTTTAGTGACATATGTTGTTTTGTTGCCTTGATAAACGTTTCTTTGAAAATTTCCAAATTTTGGTTGAGAATTTTAAGTTCTTATTGTATAGCACGTTTAAAATATTTTCCATAATATTTACCAAGTTTGTTGTCATGTTAGGCCATTTAGCTATGTTTCATAGAAGAATGGTCACAGGTTTTGATATTGTTTCACTGAACATAACTCAAACTCTTTTAGATAATATCAAGATCTAAGATATTTTGCATTCAATCTGTATTGGTTAATTTCCCAGGTTGGTTTGAAAGGATATGATCCGATCTATTGTGTTGACCTGTTGGTTTTTTGTTTTTTGTTCTGTAATATGTCCATAAGTCAGTACGGAGATTCACAGTACTTGTGTTAGTTTTTAGAATGTTGTTCTCTAATTTCCAGTTCTAACATGGAAAGTTGAAATCACCTCCAATGATTCCATATAATTGGCCTTTGTTAAATATATTTCAAAAGGTTTGACGTTTTCTTCATTGGTTGAATATCCCTGATAGAATGTACACATGTAAGCTTTACATTTTTCTTTGAGATTGAGAACAAAATATTTGTTGCCAAGTAGCTCTCAAGGTAAAAACACAAATATAAAGAATTAAAGAACCTTAGTGAGCAAGCTCACATACCCCACGCCCCCACATTTCAGATAATCCTGCATTATCTAAAAATAATCAAAAATCATCGAGTACTTTGCACATCTCTTACAGATGCACAAACATTCTGTAAAATATCTTCAAAACTGTAGGAGTATTTATCAAGGCAAATGGTGTACCCTATAAGAGTTATCTCAGCTAAAAATGACTAAGTTCAACAAATACATTTTTGTGAAAAATCAGCAAAAATGAAAATCCAAGTAGTATGCACATCTTTGATATATACACAATCAATTTGCAAAATAAAAGTTTCCTACCTTATAAACTGTAGGAGGAGTTATTAGAACAAATGATGTACCCAATACGCAATATAATGCATAGAAATGACAAAGTTCAACAATGTGTAATATTCTGAAAAATTATGAAAAATCAAAATTCAAGAAGCATACACATCTTTTATATGTGCTCAATCAACCTGCAAAATAAAAACTTCCTATCTAAAAAACTATAAGAGGAGTTATCCAGACAAATGTTGTACGCTATATGCAATATAATGTGCAAAAATGACAAAGTTCAACAATGTGTAGTTTTCTGAAAAATTATCTAAAATCAAAATCCAAGAAGCATGCACATTTTTGATATGTGCACGACCAATCAGCAAAATAAAAACTTCCTATCTTAAAAACTGTAGGAGTGATCGGACAAATGATGTACCCTATATACAATATAATACGCAAAAATGACAAAGTTCAACGATGTGTAGTTTTCTGAAAAATTATCCATAATCCAAATCCATGTACCATGCATATTTCTGATATGTGCACAACCAATCTGCAAAATGAAAACTTCCTATCTTAAAAACTGTAGGAGGAGTTATCCGGACAAATGGTGTACCCACTTGATGACAGACTATATACCGTCCGCAACTTCGTTGCATGGGGTATAAATATGGTCATGTGAGCTGTAAAAAGGAGGCTAATAAAATTCATACACAAAATATTTCCTAACAAGAAAATCAAAGTTAAAGATATAGTATAGCATTAATATCCTTTAAGATTTGGTTTGTCTCGACCTCTCTGCGTTGGTAAATACAAGGATGCCTTAATATATTATATATTGTGTAAGTATTTTATCGAATATTCTGGATGTTCCTGATGGTACATCTTCTTTTCAATAGGTTTATCAATATATAGTGATATTCTTTGATCCGTAGTGATTCTCTGATGACGACAAAATTTAGTTCCTGAGTACCTTTCTCAATCGTTGACTTGTTTTGGACGGTATGAAGTGGTCAAACAAGCTAAAGGCAGGTTTGGGAGTGTCCAAAGTAACATTTTCTTGAATAGTTCCAGAGTTTATAACCTATCACCGATTGTGGAAAAAAAATGACAGTGTGCCTTGTGCCATGAGTGGAGCAGATCATGCGTATCCTTCCGGGACCTGCTGATGCCTCAAATTTTCATTGGTGTTCACACGGTTAGTACTTAAGTTTTTTAACGTTCTTGTTCATTTTTGTTTATTTCTTTTGTCATTGTCGGATTGTCTCAGTCTGTGTTATATATGATTTGATGTGTCTTTCCAAGTCGGGAATATGACGGCTTGCCAAAAATGTTCTGTGTCCCCCTGATTCAGTAGAATGTAATACGGATTTTCCTTACTGGTCTCTTCCTTTGATCGATTCGGACTTTTGTTGTCATTTTTATTTTTTAATTCTTTTTGTTAAAATTTCACCATTCTCCTTTTTTGCTTCGGTATTTTTTTGCCTATGTATTTTTGTTAGAATTTCCCCATTCTCCTTTTTTGCTTCGGTATTTCTTTGCCTATGTATTTTTGGTAGAATTTCCCCATTCTCCTTTTTTGCTTCGGTATTTCTTTGCCTATGTATTTTTGTTAGAATTTCCCCATTCTCCTTTTTTGCTTCGGTATTTCTTTGCCTATGTATTTTTGGTAGAATTTTCCCATTCTCCTTTTTTGCTTCGGTATTTCTTTGCCTATGTATTTTTGTTAGAATTTCCCCATTCTCCTTTTTTGCTTCGGTATTTCTTTGCCTATGTATTTTTGTAAGAATTTCCCCATTCTTCTTTTTTGATTTGGTATTTCTTTGCCTATGTATTTTTGCATACGTAAACACTTCAGTATTATCACCAGCACTCAACAAATACCAACATACAATTATCATTAAGATTTGATTTTATGTAAGTAGAGGCTAAATACATGCTAGTACGCTGAATGAATTTTTTATTAGCTATGGCAATGTGAATTTTATTGAGATTCGTCAAGTAAATACATTTAATGAAGCAATGATTTCTTAATCATTCGCGAGACCTTAGTAAAAGAAGTCTTTCCCAATGAGAATTTTTTCAAAATTCTACGATATTCATGAAATGCTATTGTATTTATACTATATCTCATTCCGAATTTGTTAAGATGCTAATGTACTTTTGTTTTATTGACTATTGACCTCTTCACATGTTTCTATAAGCTTTTGTGTAGCCATACTTCTATCCAGAACTTGTCAAGTGTGTGTCGAATGAGCTTTTGTCTCGCCCTTCTTCTATCATAGCTGCTTTCACAGGTCTCTTCTTTATCCTAATTTTTGTCTCCCTTTAATTTATTGTCTTGTCCTACCTCTCGCCAATTAGTATTTCTTAACGTTCTCTTATCTACCAACTATGTTTAAATGTATACGTCTCCATGGCAATCTTCGCAATTTTGAATGTTGAGGACTGGAAAACAATTCTTCATATGCTAGGAAAGCATCTTGTACAATTTCATCATAATTTTTCCTACCATTTTTCAATTTCCATGGCGACAGTCGCCATTTTCAATTTTGAAGACCGTGAATCTAACCTACACAAGATAATCAAAATTTTATCCCATTTGGAACACTTTGAATTTTTCCCGCCATTTTTAGAAAAAAGTGGAAAATATAATACGACGCATCACCATCATCAAAACGTTAAAGCGATAAAAAAAGTAGAAGAAAAATAAACATCCGTCAATTTCAAACTAGACACCGTTAACAAAAGTAGTCTTTTTATGTGGCTTGAAGAAAAATGAAGCGCATAGTCATAAAATTGAATCATTGTGATAAAACAACGGCAGTAGAATACCGAAGGAACAAAGCACAAAATTACATAAATCAAAGTCCAGAGACAAGGCAAAATCAAGAACACCAGAAGACGGAAGACCAAAGACACTACATACCCACTAGAATTTATTAATGATTCAGGAGGTTATATTGGTGTTTCAAAGAATTTATTGAAGAGAAATTTATATTCATTCTCGGTGGTAAGTAAGAAAAAACAGAACTTATTTTGGTTTGCTTTAAAACGGTAGTTTAGTCAATTATGACATATAAAATATCAAACGGGAGTAATTCGAGGTTGCTGATTGATTGAAATAGATTTTACAAGCAGTAGATCTAAATCGGTCCTTACTGGCCCTTCACGATATTCCAGTAAATGTAAATAAAGGCAAAATATTGGTTGCTCACCCCTATAAATGTAAAAAAAAATACGTAGCTTCGTTGTTTTGGGTTCCTATCATGGAATATTTGTGAAAAAAAAACAAATTGACTAAAACTAACAACAAGAAATCAATTATCTTGAAAACCAACTTAAAATCTTACACTGTCTTAACACAATTGTGTTAAGCTTGTCAAAATCGTGATAAGGTCAAAATGGCCTAACAAGATCATAACATATTGCTAGTGCGGAAAATTGTCGACAGCAATTATAATGACTTGGTACAAGCATTTCAAAAGAAATGGTTGGTTTAACTGGACTTATGGCGCACCAAACATCCCTTTCAATTACGGTATTGTCCGGTAGCAACCCAACATATACTGCCATTGAGAATCGTAGACAGTTCAAAGAAATGATCATCCCAGGACTAAGTAAGAAAAGAATCTTGAATCAGAGTTTGGACCGAAACTTCAAATTTTTCCACAAGGGACTGATAAGCTAGTCATGGACTGGATGCTTTAAATACTAAACTTAAACCGGCTTTGGCAAATTTTTCGAACCAGCAAAGCGGTTTTTAAAATTAGAATTGGTGTTTTATTTAGAAATTTGGTAAGCGAAAATAGGAATCATATATAGTTTGAGAGACAGTTATACCTGAAACTTTAAAAGAATCTGCATTGAAATATTTACATGATAGTGTAACTTGAGGTAACCTTGGGATGCAGAAAAACATAGAGTAAGGTTGAACAACGGTACAGTTTTGGTTCAGATATCGAAAATTTGCAAAAACTTGGTGTAAGAATTAGGATGTATGTGCCATAAGAAAGATACCTTATTTCAGACAAAGAGTGACGTTGTGACATTATACTGTTGATGAATCCTTAGGGAGAGATAGTAATAGTTGATATTATAACCCCTATGACTTAATCTGATCAGGGAAACAATGTAAAGCTAAAAGTTTGTAATTATTTACAAAGTTCGTTATGCCATCCCATTCCAAGTGAAGATACCGAAGAAGTGATAAAAAAGGGCATTTTATCAAATTATTTTGCTTGCCGTTACAAATACACACCGACCCGGATGTAAACTGTGAGTTAAATGTTTTCGAAGATTTTTCAAAATACTTGGCATAGTATACATCGGCAAACGAATACCGAAGCAAGAACATGAAAGGGGAAATTCTAAAATCATAAATCCAACATCACGGCAATTCACAGCAACACGAATTGAGACAGTATGACAAAGACAAAACAAATAAACAAAAATGAACAAGAACGCCACAAAGCTGAAGCACTAGCAGTGTGAACCCCGATAAAAACTGAGGTATCATCAGGTGCTCCGGAAGGGTAGGCATAGATAAGCCAAGAACCGTGCATTTTTATGCCACCCCAGTCTGACGGCATGGCAAGCCGTTCCATGAGAACTATTGTAGATATATTAGCTTCATTTGTGTCTGCTCACCAAAACGACTTTGATACTACTGGTTAGATGATGGCCTATAGATCAGCCGTGCATGAAAGTACTGGTTTCCCCACATGTATGATGATGCTCGAGCGAGATATCAATTTACCTGTTTATATGCTATCGGTACCCCGGAAAACCCTGCTTAACATGATTCGGACTAAGTATCCGATTAACAAAGTACTTTGTTAGCTATTCATAACTTTGCTAGGAGGAATCTAAACTTTGCATTTAGTTATAAAAAAAATATGATCACAATGTTCACAAAAAGCTGTACAATCCTTGTGATCAAGTATGATATTATCAATACCCTAATTTCACAGGTGATTAAAACTGCTAGTGCTTTAGTTGTGTGGCGTTCTCGTTCAATTTTTGTTTATTTGTTTTGTCTTTGTCATACTGTCTCAATTCGTGTTGGATGTGAATTGCCGTGATTTTGAATTTATGATTTTAGAATCCCCCTTTCCTCGTTCTTGCTTCGGTATTCGTTTGCCAATGTATTTAAGAGGCAGTATCAAGGACCATTCAGTGTAACTCATAACCTCTTTCTGGTGGGCAGACCAAATGAAACTAACATATCCATTAAATGTTCGATAATGCCTTAACCTTAAATGACTTGTTGCGTCAGCCAAAGAACCACTGAGTACAAGAAGATTAAAGCTACACAATCTAAAACTAGTAGTAGAAAAAGAAACGTAAGGGGAATGAAACAAGGCTGGTCCGTCAGTAGCAAATTCTGCAAAGAAAAGTGAAAAGAGAAATCAGATAAGTAATTGAGAACCGAACCACCAGTCTAAAACGAATAACTATGGCAACATCGGAAAAACAAAGAAACAGAGACATATCATGAATACGGCACAGACAGGAAAATGAACACTGACACAAACAAAGATTACCCACACGGACTCAATTAAAAAACCATGGATGAGATCAGGTGCAACGGAAGAGTTAGCATCTCCTGTTTCTTATAAGACACGCATCACGTTGATTATGTCAACTTCGGTAGTAGAGTCAAACCCGGTTGAGGAAAACAAACTTTAGCTGTATAGAGAAAGATCTACTGTCATCATGGAATTGATTGAGAAAGGTATTATAAGACCTTGGCTGCAACTTTATAGATATTTCATTCTATAAAAGTAGGAGATAATTTGGTTACTCCATATGCCATATATCACATCAAAGGTAAATGCATCTTTCAGGTCTGTACCTTAAAAGACATTAAAAAGGCAATTTCCGTGAGTCATTTCATATGGCAAAATCAGGGTCACTTTTTTTATTCATGAGGTCATGAATTATTTATAACGTCGATGACGTCACAATACATAACTTTAGAATCGATTTCGGAAGGCATAAACATCCCGCGTCAACATATAATTTTTAAATAATAAATTTCTACCCAATTGGTACCTCACATTCCATAGATGATCACATGATCGCTTGTTTACAAATTAAGATGATCATGAAATGGACACATTTCTGAAATTAAGATGATCATGAAATGGACTCATTTCTGAAATTAAGATGATCATAAAATGGACTCATTTCTGAAATATCCTCGCAAGAAAACACAGTTATCCTTAACATTTGGGGCCAAAAGTTTAGAACCAGTACGAAAATTTACGCACTGGTCCGTCGAGTGAAATTGCAATGAAAACGAAGCCAGATTATCTGATTCGTCTGTGTAAAAATGTATTTTTCTTCTATCGGGATCCGTCCCATTTCAAGATCATTTGAATTGTTCGAATATAATTGCACTTGTAGGAAACGATAGTTGCCAAGGAACACGTGCATCTATATGAAATTCTCTAGGAGGCGAAATTCTATCGTTTATCTGGACCGATGGACCTTGTCAAAGTACGTTTCTATGACGTATGTGCTTACTGTTTCAACGAGGGGCATGTTATTTTAGTAGAAATTGCAATGTTGTTAAATCTATAAGTAGTAAGTATATCTGTAGAGATGTTTTTGATACCTAATTCAGTGAATAACAAAATACCGAAGTTGCTGTTAATTTATTTTTTGCATATGCACATTTCGACAATTTATGTCTCATCAGTGCAGATCAAACCAAAACATTTGGAAGTCCATTAACAAAAAAAAACATGTAAAAGCTGATAGAGAACAAAAGTATCATAAAAGTTGAAGAATTTCAAAGTTTTGATAGTAAATGTACTGTGAAAATCTAGGTTAAACTTAAAAAGAAAATAAATATGTTTGTGTTTCTGAAAATTTGCATTGTTTTATACAGACTAGGCGTTCTAATTTGTGTACCACATCCTTAGGGATGGGGGCAACATTACGACGGCTACTCTCCTGAATAAGGGGTAATTGTTCCTTATTACATATGTTGTCTTTTTTTTATTGTCTATGATTACTTTTGATATTAAAGAGGGTTTAATGCAGGCTTAAACCTACTACAACACTATAAATGTCGAATGAGGATAGCTGGCTACTTAATGTAAGTGAGAACCAAACCGTCAGTCTATAACGAATAATCCAAAGACAATGGCAATATCGGAAAAACTAAGAAACAAAAACATAACATGAGGACGGCACAGAAAAGTAAAATGAAGACACACACACAAACAACCCAATAAGAAGAGATCATGTTCACCGGTCGAGTAAGGATCTTCTTTTTCCGATACGACACCCGCCGTGTTGAACATGTCAACTATGGTAGTAAAGTCAAATCCATTAGAAGAAAGTTAAGCTGTAAAGAGAAAGATTTGTTGTCATTAAAATAGAGGGAGGCTGTACTTGATACCTATGTTTACGAACTTATTTCCAAACTTGTTGGCCCAAGCGCAAACACTTTTCTTTCAAATAATCTTACGGCATGTTTTTCTGAGTTTAGTGTTTATTGAATTTCATTAGTGATTATAACCATTTTCTGATTTCAAATCAAAATTTTCACGTTAGTCACCCAATTGATGCTCCCTACATGTCTTGTGGATTTCCATTAGTTAAAAGCTTACATTTGTATGCAACGTCTGAGAACGCTAGTCTTAAACAATGGCGATATCCTGCATGAATGCAACTCTTTTTAATTGATTCGATGTTATATCATAGATAAAAATGTGCAATTGGAGTCCGAAAACTATTACTTTCACAGTAGGAATGTTCTTAAACATCAAATAATGATAGTTACTTGATTTAAAATTACAGCAACCAGTAGAGATTCTGGCCATTTGTGGTTTATATACGACCCAATGATAGACATGTTGTTAAAAATTACTACCCATTCATGTAGTTGACAAGTACAAAAAACAAGGCCATTCCAGCGGTACGTCTGTATATACCTCTATATAGGAAGTGACCCCCCTACCCCTGGAATTTGATAATTGTATGATTGTCATCAATAAATTTAAGAGCGGCAAGTTTTGAAAACAACTAAATCGAAGATAATGACTGCATTTTAGGTCACATTAGAATGGTTATTATTTAATAAACACATATTCGTTTGACGGCAAATAATTAAGGTCGCATTTTGATATGATACTAGCGTCGGAGTCGGCGGAAGACACTTCGTTTAAATGCGGTAACTTAAGTTCTGTTTGGCCATTTCTTTTGTTTTAACACTAAGATTGGCAAAATTAGGTGTTTTCATATATTAGGCTGTATAATATTTATTATTTATCGGATGTTGATAGGGTTTCTTTCAGTGTGCCTTAGGGACATTTTCATTCTATGGTATTCGTCAAATATACCGTCGCATAAACCGATTATGAGATAATTTGGTTAAAAAGGTGAATCTACGATAGTAAAAAAAGGTGAATCTACGATAGTAAAAAAAGGTGAATCTACGATTTTAATTCAGTCTTTCTAATGTATTTCTATTGAAAACTTGATAACTGGTTTCCATTTGACACTAGGACCAACATTGCAAATGTTCAGAATACTTAAAATTTCGACGATTTTTTTTCTTTCGTTGTTAGCTTTCTGTATTATGTCAATGGATTTGGCGTAACTCTGATCATTTCTGAGCTTAAAGTGTTCAAGGGAGATCTAATTACTGTGTAAAGCTCTTTACCGTGTCCACATTTACTTAATTTTTTTTTTTCAAATTTTAGTACTCAAGTACTCAAAATGCTGCGGACGGATCATGCTACGCTTAAGCATAGCCCTTTATTTTGATATGATCTCATCTTTTCCGATTAACATGATAAATTGCTTATGAATAATGTACAAGATATGAAATAACGTTAATTATACTTGTGTGTACATGTATTTGATACTTTGTGTTCCTGAACATGAATTACATCAAACATATATTTCAATTTTGAAATTTGAAGTTTCGGTCCTAACTCTGATTAAAGATTTTTTTTTACTTTATACTGATCATATCATTTTTACTGATTACAACCTTTCAATAGAAATTGCTGTAACTGGACTCTGTCGTAATGGAAGAGGAGGTTTGGCACGGCATTAAACCGGTTTAACCCACCATTTTCTTTGAAATGCGTGTACCAAGTCACAACCATTGCGGTCGACAATTATTCGGATGATTTTTCACCAGTTTTGTATTTTTACCTCTGGACTTCGACTCATGACAATTCTATTCGGTAATTTTGTTATTACACCCATTTTCAATTTATACCATGTTGTCATTAAATGTAATCAGATATCATAATTAATTCTGCATTTTTCATAATCTAGGGTCAAATTGGAAGACCCCTCCACCTAATTGTGAATATATTCAATTTTACATGGATCATGGGGTCATTGTATGCATCAGTGAAACTACGTAATCGGGCTAACGGCCTTTGGAGTTTAATTATTATATCCTTTCGTCAAACCGCTGAGGCTTCAGCTTCTTTCAGTTAAGTTTATATCTTATTCACCTTTTTGTGTGTTTTCTAATTATCGCATGCTAATGGATATTGTCCATGGTTATGGACAGCTAGCATTATGTCTAACGTTTAAGAGAGGTTTTTTAGTTTCGCAATAAATGTTGATTCCTTTTCATGCAGAGAATGCTGTGAAATAATTCGTACTAAAAACAAACATCTAAATATAAAACGATGTGATTAATTGCCTGAAAAATTAAAATAAAAAACATGTGTCTAATTTAAATATGCCATATACAAATGTCCTCAAAATTCTCTGAAACACACACAACCCCAAATTCTTTTCAGTGATTCTTTAAATTAAACACTAGGTCAAATGGAATATATATTATTTATTTCTTGATTATTCATTGCATGAATAACTAAATTAAGTAAAAAAAGTATACAATATTATATAAAAAATGCTTGTTATCTATATATATATATATATATATATATATATATAGAAAGAAGAGTAATGTTTAGAAGTTAATTACAGCTTAGAAAGTATGAGAAAAAACAAAGACTGTATTTAACTAAATGTATAAGTTTCTGAAAGCATAAAATAATTGTTAGTCCTAAGGCCTTGCATTCCAGAGAATCAGAAAATATTCAGCCGCTATCCCTTTCCCTGTAACGAGGGTGTTTCCAACGTTGAAGTCACTACCATATTTACGTTTTATGTTATCATAGGTAGTGTAGTATGAATTCTGCGCTGTAATTTCCCCAGTGTAGAAGTTCCAAGTATACGTCTTGGGTATGTAATCAATCATAACCTACAAAATGTAACAGATAATTTGTTTTCAAATAACGGCATGCTTAGAATAAGACTGTTTCTTTAAGATACATGACAGTGATTGTAAGAGCACTTTGCCAGTTTAATTAATGTTTGTTGACAATCCCGCACCAATGAATAGCAAGGACATGGATGTAGCGTTGTTCGCCGATTAGCAAAGAATTCCACTCAAACTGCAGCCTTGAACCTACTATCAGGTATGAGCAAAGCTCATCGTTTAAGGCCTCATGCTGACTTCAAGATGAAGGACAACAATAAAAGCGTTGTTCCTTTGCTTGGTTAAAGCTTGTATTTGTAGAGACTTTGTCTCATGTGCATTTACTCAATATCCTTTCAATGTTAGTTTAAGAAACACGGTTTTTACTGGTTCAGAATATACCTTTCCGGGATAAGATTTGAGAATATATATTCGTTTTTAAGTTGTTGTCCGTAATTTTTTATTTGAACTATTCAAATGAAATTCGGTAGTATGATGCACACTGATGTAAAGAGTGCCTGTGTTTTCATAACTGGCTACAATATTCAAGAGCGTGACCAAAATATATCAAGTTGTCGAATTTTTGGGGTGTTCACATAATACTTCAAATTTCATAATGGATTTGACTTGTTCAACACGGTGGGTGTCTTTTAAGAAGCAGGAGATGCTTACTCTACCGGTACACCTGATCTCACCCATGGTTTTTATTGGGTCCGTGTTGTTCATCTGTATGTGTGTCTTCATTTTTTTTGTCCCGTACTTAAGTGGTGTCCTTATTTCTTAGTGTTTCCGATGTTGCCATTGTCCATGGATTGTTCAGTTGTTCTTTTGATTGACGGTTCGGTTCTCACTTACTTCGTTATTTTTATACTTTACTCTGATTACAGTGTGATACACAATAGTAATACTGTATTGTTGTTATATTTCAAAGGGTTTAATTTTCGGGCTTTTCGCGATTAGCCTGATAAGCACAAAACATTTATAATAAATCCGAGCTGATAACTGCGAAATTTGTTACCGCGAATATAACGCACTATACAGTAATATGAATAATATGCATTGGAAAAATGTTAACGGTTGTTGCCCTCCTTAAAGGACAAATTAACTTCGACTTAAGATTAGAAAGATATTCGGTGTATCATAGACAGTACATTATCAGACTGGGTCTTTGGTACCGGACTTATACATTTCAATTTGTTATCGTTTTATCTTGACTTAATCATTTACTCGAGATTAAAAATGTCCTTTTCTTTTTGAGAAACAATTAAATCGTAGATTATTATTTTGAATGAAAATTCACCTTCTGCCTTGAATATCAACCAAATAGAAAGAATTAATATCAATGATTCTGTTTATTCATTTATCTACAGGTGACAGTTGCGACATATTACGTAGAACCAAATGATGGATAATATAAAGGAGATCTTAGTTTTAAATAACAAAATACCGAAGTTACCGTCAATTTATTTTCTGCATATGCGACAACTTATGTCTTAAATTAATAAGTGTGAACATCAATCCATTTTGGAAGACCAATTACCAAAAAAAAACTGATAAAGAAACGATAGAACCTTAAGGAATAACAAAATATCGTAGTTACTGGACAGAGCTATGTATGAGGGCGATACTCCTTAGTTTTAAACAAAATTTTGCAAAATTTAGATATTGCAAGTTTCAATACAATCGCTTATCAGGTCAGCACCGACTACTGGGTTGTTGAATACCCTCGGGGACTAACATTCCACCAGCAGAGGCTTCGGCCCAGTGGTAATAAATAACAAAATATCGTAGTTACTGTTAATTTATTTTTTGCATATGCGCATTTCGACAACTTATGTCTCATCACTGCAGATTAAACCAAAACATTTTGAAGTCCATTAAACGAAAAGCATGTAAAAGCTGATAGAGAACAGATAACCAGAAGGGTCTAAATAGAAAAGCCAAAATTCAGCTAAGGACAGAGCTCATCCTCCCAATTCAGGTGTTCTGTGTCCACGTCCGTTCGTTCGAGGGAACGGACGTTGACTCAGAACAACTGACTTGGGAGGATGGACAGAGCTATGCATGAGGGAGACACTCCTTACTTTTAAACAAAATTTTGCAAAATTAGATATTGCAAGTTTCAATACAATGGCTTATGAGGTCAGCTGCGAAGCACCGACTAATGGGTTGGTGAATATCATCGGGAACTAACAGTCCACCAGGGTGAATACCTTCGGGGACTAATAGTCCACCAGCAGAGGCATCGGCCCAGTGGTAATAAATACCAAAATATCGTAGTTACTGTTTTTTTGCATATGCGCATTTCGACAAATTATGTCTCATCAGTGCAGATAAAAAAAAAACATTTGGAATGAAATAAAAGTGACAACAGGAAACACCTACAATGGCTGAAAATTATAATTCCATGCCACAATTTGCAAGGGAACTACACAGGGAAAACACAAATCAGACAAAAGACAAACGTAAACAACGATAGTAACTCGGGACAGCCGGACTTGGTACCGGCACTAGCAAAAGCCAGCGGTAGGGTTAAACCGGTTTATGGGTACTCAAACCTCCATTAAACGAAGGCCATTAAAGTAAAGCATGTTAAAGCTGATAGAGAACTAACCAAAAGAGTCCAAATCGGCCCAGCACAAAGGGCATATTAACCAGTTTTATTTTTATTTTTTATTTCAAAATAAGATATTGGAACTGTCCACATAAAATTGCCTTTTTCGGGCCAGCACCACAGTAATTGATTATGGTGCTAACAGTCAATTTATGCAGAAACAAAATTCACAGTAACTTCAGTATTTTGTTATCTATCCAAGACATCGAACAACCTAGTGGTAACAAATAACTTAAACCGAGGGTATTTTCTAATGCTCATCAAGCACTCTTTCTTGAAGGGCCCCAGCCATACCATCCTACTCAAGTTTGATTCAATTTGCTTTCAATTTGATAATTTTCTCGCTTGTGGCTATATATGAATCGGAACATGATGGTGACTTTTGTACAGGAGCTACCGTATATCAGCCAAATACAGTTAGATTTCTATTAGCTTTAGACTTCAGGGTGTTATCAAAATATCTTTACATATAGAATCACTTATTAAAATCTGTTCTGCGCTATTGCTATATTAATTTTTGAGTTTACCATGTTATGCACGAGTGGCCCGTTTGTTTTCAGGTCCTGACAAAATAAGCAATCGTCTTTGAGTATTCTAGAAAAGTAAGCTTTAGCTTTCTGCATTGGTTTAAAACGCGATGATACAGAAATATATGAAATGGAAGTGACGTCGACTGTCAACAGAAGACAGACTGTAAGTGATAAAAATAGCTCACACTGGTCCCATATGATAAGTCCTCAAACCATGACGCTTTATTTCATAGATGCCGGGTATCATCAGATTAAGTTCTTCATTATCTGTTAATTATATCTGCTGGATCTATTAAGAATATAGAATATAAAAAGGGGAACGAACAAACTTCTCGAGATGCATGGCAGATAATAATTTTGATTGACATTTCTGTCCCTTTTATGTATATTGGATACCATGATAATAAATCAACTAAATACTGCAATTACTGCAAATTGTACCTCAGCAGATGGTTATTTCGAAAACATACATCCCTTCAATATTGCGTATAAAGGGAACAACGCATATGGCATAAGCATGATACAACATCAATTAAAGAAGTGTTTGAATGAAACAAACAAAACTGAACGCTTTTCCTTATTTGTAAGATAACATTGAAATAGCGTTGGCTCAAAGGTATCACATTAAAAAAATCATTTTTTTACTTGTCGTTGAGCAAAAATAATTATAAAAGAGGAAATTATTTTTTGGCAGTTTTCTGTATAATTAACACATTCCACTTTTCAGAATAAGGTTCAGTTTCCACGAATTCAATTTTACTCAGGCTTTTCTACTCTGGCCATCTTGAACTTGCCATGAGGTATGAGCATAGCTCATAGTTGAAGGCCTCATGATGACTTCAAGATGTAGAACAACAATAAAACCGTTGTTCCATCGTTTGGCTAAAGCTTGTATTTGTAGAGACATTGTCTCATTTGCATTTGCTCCATATTCTTTCATTGATAATTTACCTCTTTAGATACAAACCGTAAAATCAGCCTTTTTTCACGTATTTCAGCGACCATATATGTGCGAAAATATAGGCGGGTTATTGATTTTTTGTCGACCTACAAAATTGAATTTTATTAGTGGTGATTCCAACATAAAACAATATACCGGTACCAAGTCCGGCTATCCAGAGTTCCTGTCGTTTTTTACGTTTGTTTCTTGTCTTCTAGTGCAATTCGCTTGTGAATTGTGGCATGTTATTGTAGTGTTTGGCAATTGTAGGTGTTTACTATTATTCCTAGATTGTAGTCTTAAAATGTTAGAATGTTTCAAGGTTTCTTTTACATGAAACGGGGAGGAATGCTCATAATTCCTTAATTCTAAAGAATTTGAACATATATTGTTTATCTAACTTGCCTCAGTAATGATGGTGTTTTCAACAGTATGGTTTCTCCTACTACGTAACCACATGATATCTTCGACTGCCTGTGTTTGTTTATCCATGGCGTCAGCTCCACAAACTTGAAAGAGAAATATTATCGAAAAAAAAGACTTGGTTTTACAGATATTATACTTTAAAAGATAAGTTTTTGAGACATTCAGTTTTGTACTTTCAGGAAAGTGGCATACTGCAAACACTTTAATAAAGAGTAAGATGTGAAATATATTTTCCTTATGTATTTCTTTTATACTTTTTAAAAATGATTTAACTACTAATATATAAAAAGCCTAAAAGTTTCGATATTTAGATGGCTCTTTCAAAACTTATGTAATCGATATTGCTTGCATTGTCTGATGCAAGATGAATATGTACATGTAATTTAGCAATAAATAAATAAATATATAATTGAAATAAATGGATAAATAAACAAATAGATAAATAAATTCAAATCAAGTGATTTTACGGGAAATTCCTACAAAGAGATTTTTTTTCTGTTTCCAGCGCAAAATGGGCGTTTTTTTCAGAAAGAGAATTATTTGAAAAAAAAATCAACAAGAACAACGACATCACTTTTACAGTAATCTTCAGTAAAATATCTTGCGAAAAGTAATATCCGTCTATACGGATTTTTTACAAGTAATATTAGCAATTCAAAATTATCTGAAACAGTAACTTCGGTATTTTGTTATCTATTTGAAAACGTACAACGTTACGCATTGTAACGTCGCCGTACAATCCTATGTTTGTTCGCAATTTTTATGCCTCTTGCAAAAGTTTGAGCTTTAATACACAAAAAAGATGCTCCATGACATATGGTTTTCTATTCATCAATGGATTCGCAATTACTTTCTCTTCTTTGTGTTAGTATTTGGACTATATGCAATCGCTGCAATAGTAGATATATCGAAAAACGTAAAATTTACAGGTGTGTGAAATTGCCATTTTTACGTTATTTCTTTGTAAAAGTGCACCTCAAAAATTCGCGTTTTTTTCAATGTCAAATATCTTTCTTAAGTGATCCATGACTACTATTAAAAAGTTGATAAACCGATGTAAGTCATTTAGATCTACTTATGTGCAAATTTTCACGGGAAAGTAAGACATAGTCATTAAAGCAAAATTTCATGGATATGAATATTAGTATCTATCTACCTTACAGGCATTCAGTATTATCTAACAGGAAGATAATACATGATCAGTGTATGTGCGAAAAACAAATCCTGAAACGCAATATGCCAATGAAATTTTATATCTCTGCACTGTTTTGTCCTTAATTAAATATGCCTTCCTTACATGATAAATACTTCGTTGTACTCACTTTTCTCGATCATTTGTTTCTTGGTATATTTGTCTTTGTCAAAAGCATCACATATTGGACAACTTTGTACACACCGTCTCTCCAGACGATCTTTGAACCGATCATAAAAAATTCTCTTCCGTCTGAACATAAATCCTACAATATCAAACAGGAAGGTTATGAGATTTAACGTTTATTTATATCTTTATCATACTATAGGAAAACGGGAGAGGTGAAGTGAAGGGTTAGGCATCCATAAACCGGTTTAACTCTACCGCCAGCTCTTGTTAGTACCGGTACCAAGTCCGGCTATCCCGACTTCCTATCGTTGTTAATGTGTGTCTTTTGACGTTTTATTGTTTTTCTTGAACAGTTCCCTGGAAGACTGTGGCATGTGATTGTAATTTTTGGCCATTGTAAGTGTATCCTATAATCTTTTCATAAACAAAGATGTTATGATAAAGTTACCTGAAATGGTAGTCTAGTCTTAGGAGGTTGTGTCAGAACAGATGGCATTACCACGACCTGTCGCGTTGAAAGCCACGAAAATACAAGTACGGTAACATCACAATATTTTTTTCGATCTATGTCGATCTACCAATGTCTCCTATGCACGTTTCGATGAGTTTGAGAGGTAATTTCAGAATACCTTCTAGTGTTAAGCAAAGCATTGAGTGTTAAGCTATCCTTTATGACATTGACATATGTCGCAGATCAAAGGGGAAGTAGTTGTACAAAAAAATCCACGCTTAATTTTGTACAGCTTGCATCTGTAATAAATGATGAACTGATCGTATCTACTTGAGACTCAAACATAGTCAATTGGACTTGCAAACTAGTAAAGTGATGTCTTGTTAACTTTTGTAAATAATTACAGACAAAAAATGTTGTCTGAAGAGAGTCAATGGTGAAGACGTCTGTACCAGTAAGCATGTATTTAGATAGGGCTGGGAGGGCTGGGTGAACGATTAAATCTACATAGGTATAGCGTTCTTAAAGAACTTTTAAAGTATCCCAATTTTCGTCAGAGGCAGCATGATTACTGGGAGCTTGAATATATACTGATTTTACCACGGGTTAGCCCTTTATGTCGAATATTTTACCCTGAGCGACAGCGAGGGTAAAATATCGACATAAAGGACCAACCCGTGGTAAAATCAATATACATTCAAGCTCCCAGGAATTATTTCGATTCTAAAAGCACAAATAAGGCACATTTTTTAAGTGAAACAACGGCAGTAGAATACCGAAGGAACAAAGGGGAGAAATTCACAAAAATCATAGTCCAAAGACAGGGCAAAAACGAGAACACAGAAAACAATGACGTTAGACACAAAAACAATGACGCCAGACAGACACAAAGCACAGAACCAGAAACCACAACATTCAGAACAAAGGCACTCACAGTGTGAACTCCAGTGAAACTGAGAGTGACATCAGGTGCTCCGGAAGGGTAAGCATGTCCTGCTCTGTTAACAG
>MJUU01029786.1:7532-17919 GCA_002080025.1 Modiolus philippinarum
AATAGAAAAAAGAAGGGAAACGGGGAATGTGTCAAAGAGACAACGACCCAAATGGGAGTAATAAGAACTCAAAGCCACCATAAGATCTTCAATCAACGGTGAGAAAACCCCACACCCAACGGTAGGTCGGAGTCGGCCCCTGAATAAAGAGTAATCAAGTTCAGCGAAATAAACATCATCCTAGACTACTATAAACATAAAGTAAACTAATATCTATTTGGAAACCAAATTTCATTACTGTAAACATATTTTATTAAATAATTCATTGCATACAATACATATATAATGATACACATAACCAAACTTTACAGTGAACCATTTAGAGGATTTGGAAACAAGTTATTAAAACTTTTATTAATCCGTTTCCTATATAAATAAATTTACAATTAGTAACTAATTTGCTCAGAAGGTAGAACTTGTAATGAATTATACAATAAACTTTCAAATTTAGGTTTTTCAAGATGAAAAAAAGAAGGGAATTGATCTGAACACTATATGCTGTCAAACATAAATGAAAAAAAAAGAACTTAAGCACATGCACTGTGGATAATCGTTAAGGTGAATTAATTTCTCTCATTCGTTTTGAATTTATAAAGAAAGACTGCACTGCCAGACTTTTCATAAGTGATTTCAGATGATCCAAAAAGTAAGTAGTCACATGATATGAGTGGGTCATCAAGAATATGTTCAATAAATTGGTGTCTAAGTGCATTATATCGAGGACAGTGTAATAAATAGTGTTCCGTTGTTTCAATAGCACAGCACTGACAAAGTGGAGAGTCAATAATATTTTTTGTAAATAAATGCTGGTTTAACGAGCTACAGTGCATACGAAGTCTAGAATGTAGAATTTGACCAAGCCTTTTCCCAATATAATAATACAAAGGTTTTTCTAGATTAGTAGACTTCAAATTAGATTTGAATGAGCTGACAGAAGTGCAAGACTTAAGATGTTGAGGTAATGCATTCCAAGAGCGTACAGTAGCCGGTAAAAAATAATTAGTATACAAAGTGGTTCGTGTCCTAATAGGGGGAATAACAGATGAATTTCTCGTGTCATGCGTGTGTATGTTACCAAAAGAACGGGGAACCAAGTCTGATAAATAAGGGGGTGAAATGTTATTTTTCATTTTATAAAAATATGTTAACCTGTGAAAATCACGGCGAATTTTTAATTTATCCCAACCAGTTTCTAAATATAAATTATTTAATGATGTTAGTCGGGTGCCCCCAGTAACAATTCTAGCCGCCTCTATTTGTACTTTTTCAATTTTTTCAGTCAAGAAGTTTAAATTGCTATCCCAAATTTCATTGAAATCGGACAATGCTGAATCCCCCCTTTTTGGTGGCCATTTTGAAAATGGCAGTCAACAAACAATTTTCAACACCGGTTTTGCAGTAGCGACATCAATATCCACTTGGAAACCAAATTTCATTGAAATCAGACAATGTTGAATTTTCCCGCCTTTTTTGGCAGCCATTTTTAAAATGGCCGTCAACGAACAATTTTTAACATCAGTTTTGAAGCTGCGACATCAATACCTTTTTGGAAACTAAATTTCATTGAAATCGGACAATGTTGAATTTTCCCGCCTGTTTTACCGCCATTTTGAAAATGGCGGTCGACGAACAATTTTCAACACCGGTTTCGAAGTCGCAACATCAATATCTATTTGGAAACCAAATTTTATTGAAATTAGACAATGTTGAATTTTCCCGCGTTTTTTGGCGGCCATTTTTAAAATGGCGGTCAACCAAAAATTTTAAACACCAGTTTTGAAGTCGCCGCAGCATTGCAAACATTTAATCAATTTACACTTAACCTTCATCTTCTATAATTTTGGAAATTAAAGATTAAAAATGTGAAATTTTTGAAAATTCTGTGAAAAAAGGACAATGACACCTACAAGGGTTTTTGGATTATCTTCAAAATTTCAGGGTGGGTAGATCTTGACATGCTGGACATTTTTGCAATTTAAAGTTGACTTCTATCTCTTATAGTTTTTCTGATAAAAATTAATAAAGTTAAGATTTTGAAAATTTTACGGAAAAGGGGCAATAATTTCGGATTTTCTTCAAAATTGCAGGGCAGGTAGATCTTGTCATGCTGATCATTTTAACCCCTATGTCAGATTTTTGATATCTGTAACAGTTTTGGAGTTATTTGCAAAAAAAGCAATTTACCCCTATGTTTTATTTTTAGTAACAGCAGCCATCTTGCTAGGTCTTCGGACTAATCGAACACAATTTTGAAACTGCATATCCTGGTTATAATTCAGGCCAAGTTTGGTTATAATTGGCCCAGTGATTTCAGAGGAGAAGATTTTTGAAATTGTTGACGGACGGACGGACGGACAGACGGCGGACGACGGACGATGGACGCAAAGTGATGGCAAAAGCTCACATGGCCTTTTAGGCCAGGTGAGCTAACAAAACTAGTGCCAAGAACGACTGATAGGTTATAGGCCCAAAGGGGTTCTGGAGTTATGCCTTTTAGGGTTTACAAATGATTACTCATTGTCTTCAAACTTGGCATGTAGTGTACTTAATTATGCATCAATACACGCCTATAAGTTCAAACATAAACCAGGACGCCTGTTTACATGCTTGGTAACATTAAGCATTAAAATTGATGTTTTAGCACCTACTTTTTACTCTTTCACATGATTGTTAATTTTGTCTCATAATTAATTTGACAATTGTTCAACGTAACTATTAGCATATTTTATGTATTTGTTTCCAGAATACACCATTTCTCCACGTCAAATGTTATTATCTAAAGTTGTGTTTTGCAAATATTTTAATTCCGTATCTAAACAGTGTTGTACCGATTTTGGTCATAATTTTATAAACATTACCGACAGCTCATTTTGAATGATACTTAAACAACATTTCTCTTTGATGTATATTTGACATTATCACGTGGTACGTGTTTATATTGTTCATATTTACTCAGCTTTAAAAAAGGGAGTAATTATCTAAAGGGTGTGTTTGATTGATTGATTGATTGAATATTGTTTAACGTCTACTCAGCAATATTTCAGCTATATCAAGACGAGAACAAGTATCACTTTGGGGTATGGAAAGGGCCATGGGACGGGAAATTCTTACTAAAGGGTGTGTTTGTGTATTGGATGTGTTCGTATAGATTACACATGAAAACGCGGAAATGTACTCGTTTTCAAGTCGGGGCCCAGCTCTGCTATACTAAGAAAAATTGGAAACGGCAAAGCGTTATTAAGATGAAAACAACTACACCTTAAAAAATATGTATCCTCGCTTTAATTGTTTTCGGAAATAAAGGCTAGTGCTTCATGGTAAATTGCTAAATATTACGCTTAAAGTTTTGTTGACAAAACAAAATCCAACAAGATATACCATTGCGTCCTGTTGTGCACATTTTTAAAGATGAGACCTATGTAAATTCTTGCAATATCTTCCCGACCATGACCCGATTTTTTCCCGACCTGTATCCGACTTTTACTCGACCAATCAAGATCTTTACTCAATTTAACACGACAGGTGCGAATTTGAACACTGGCTTTGTGGTAATGAAAGGCCAAATAGTCTTGTAAATTCAGAACAATAATGGTAAGTAAGTACCATTAAAGGGTTAAAAAGAAAAAAAAGACTGGATTTCGATACGAAAATTAACTGCTGGGATACATGGTATAAATACCGGTTATAAACCATGCCGAGTGTTATATCATTATTGATTAACGGCTACAATTAAGTGGCTTACGAAGTTAGACCGACAAAGGTTTCTGATACATTAGCTCCGTATCTCGGGTTACTGACGTAAAAAAACCAGACCAGAATCACAAGACTCTCTTCCCAAGAGGAAAATCTAGGGTGAGTTTATATATTTGATATGTAATTACATGTATGAAATTATTTTTAGCGACTTTTATATAGTTAAATGGACCTGGTCCCGATTGCTAACATCGGCTGACGGTGTTTGCCACAGATATTTTAATCTGCTGTTCACGTCAGCCACAAAATCATCACAGATGATATTCATCCACTAATGTTAAAGTTATTTTTCATCTGATTAAGTTCTTGGTCTAGGTAATGAAAGAAAAAAAACTTAACTTTATGAAATAAAATGAAAATTACTACGATAAATATGCTGTTTGAAAGAAGGATGCTTCGAGAGTGAAAACTTGCAAGTACAACAACGAAATTATAACTTTATAATCCCTCGCATTTGTTAATTAGTTGACGTTGCAGCTTTAAATTTTGTTAACAGATTCCAAATTATATGGTCAACACGGAAGTGTGCTTAATACAACTTAAAAATATTGAATAACGCATCAAAGAGCATAATTTCAAACTACCTGTCACGCTTGCTATAAACTTGTAGCGTCTGCTGGTCCCTATAGCACTGCTGCCCCAGTGGCCGGTAATAGGGTGTGTAACCGGATAACTGACGAACTGTACGAACGAACCAAATGTACATTACGGGAGCAGTTATTTTATTCAATATATCGAATATAAAATATACAGACGAAACATAATAACTATCAGTGGCGGATTTAGGGGGGGGGGGGGCCCGGGTGGGCCCGGGCCCCCCCTTAGGTCGGAAAATATTTAAAATTCCTAGGGGTTTTTAAAAAAATTGGGTTCCGGGCCCCCCCTTTTGAAAAAAATATTGGTCGGGCCCCCCCCTTAGCAGAAAGTGTGGATCCGCCACTGACTAGTCTATGGTGGAAATCGAACATAAAAAGGATTTATAGATTTAATAAAATGAAATGTTAACATATCACCATGTATTTTAATGTAAAAGTTAAATATTAGAAATTTTGTACCGGATGTTGATATACAAAGTAGACGTAACAACTATACGAAATGTATTTCTATTTCGGGTGTATGGGATTGCCCGTTCTATATTTAGCTAGTATCTCGTTCTGTTTGATACTTGTTTGGCGATATCGCGGATGGAGTTTTATCGAACTGTATATAGAGAACTTCCCAATTTACTGGTACTCTGTATCGAAGTGCTCACAATACTCGTTCTGTAGTTTATTTATTCATATGATATGTTTTACTTAATATAAATTTATATGATATACAAATGTGACATGCAAGGAGACAGTTCATATATATATTTATAGGAATAAATGTTGCATCGCACAAAAATTGGCAGTAACTTCGCGAGAGCCAATTTGCCGGTCATTATCATGATAAGAGAAAAAATGATAAAATGTTCCAACGAGTTCTCAAGTCGTTCTAACGAGTTTATAAAGTCGTTCCCACGAGTTGAGCTTTGCAGTCGTTCCCACGAGTTGTAGAGTCGTTCCTGTGACTTCTAAAAGTCGTTCTTTTGATTTATAAAGTCGTTGGCACGTGCTGTTCAGTCGTTTCCACGAATTTTGAAGTCGTTTCTATGACTTATAAATCCGTTCACATAAGTTATTTACTGTTTGCCCCAGTATGAAAATCTGGTCGGTCACTAGAATTAGTATGCGTGAAAGATGAATTCGCGATTTTTTTAGTGAAGGTCTAATTTGTGTTGAAATCTGGGCGAAATTTAGCCCTATAAAATGAAATAAAATTATTATTTAGATGAAAAATGGACAATAAAGAATTTGTAACTTTTTTACAAAATATGGCAATGGCACAGTCGTCGGAATTGTCGTCTGAGGACCAATGGATTGTTAGATGATCTGTTATAGAAGATGGATCAAAATAAAAGCATAGTGTTCATTTGCAAAAAGTAAAGGGTATAATTGAAGGTTTGGCTTGTTGCCTACCCTTTTCGGAATTAGAACCTATGGCCCAAATTGGATATTTTTAAATATTGGCCTACATGTCGTTTATTTTTATCGTATTTTGATGGTCTTTTTTCATTTTTGGACAGTTTGACATGTCAACAGATTCATTGTAGCGTTTACTGATTCTAATAATCAGGAGCCCATAGGGGCTAAATTCATTATATCAGCAAGAAGAGGATCTCGTAACCATGCTTTGGATATTTTATGTAATTATCTATTATTTCCTGAGTTCTTAGAGCAGAACATTAGGTATACATTATGTCAGCTCACAGTTGTCAGACAAACTGTAGGTCTACGTGGTTCATCAACCCAGTGTTGACTCATGTGTGTCACAATGTCAATACGTCTCATGGAATAATCGTAGTTCTGTTTTTATTAAATTTTAATTCCCATGGGATAGTTTGCTATATTTTGCTCCATAAGGACTTTAAGAGGTTTCCATTGGAATTATAATGGAATATTACGGAAAATACACGATTGTTCCTATGGGAATAAAAAAAATCCCATGGGAACTATAAAAGTTGCCATGAAATACTATTGTTACATTAAAGTCCCATCCTTCTTGTGTAACAATACAATATATTCCGGATATTTTTTTTTTCGGATGTCATATTTTCTTTTTAAGGGTACCTTATTAACTGCGCAATAATATTTCCTTACACTGAAATTGAAAATTTCTCCACCGACATTTTCTTTATGCAGATGTGCATTGAACATTTTGCATGAATAAATGATTAAGAGATGTTCTTGAAATGTAATAAGTGGTTTCAATCAAACGGGATAATGTAGGCCATGGGCTGAAATCACTTTCCGTGCACCACCCACTTCCCATCTAGACCGGTTTTTTTCTGTCCTCCTATATCCCCTTTTCAAAATAAAACATGTTCACACGAACATAACCTGCACGCATAGACAGTATAGTCCCACTTTTATAGTACACCGCGAAAAATTCTTGTATTTTCGTTTTAACCTAAGTTTCATCTTTTAAGCTCCATAATTTATTAATGATAAATAATATGTAGTGAAATTTGGTACCAAATTAAAGCTGATTTAATATCCTTTACAATGAACTCAAGTTTTGGCACTTTACGCCATTTTTATGATCTGGGGATACACAAAATGTACCCCTCCCACTGCAAAAAAATAGCGAAAAATGACAATTTTAAGCTGTCAATTCCTTTCAGATAAACAACCCTCGTCATTTGATCTAGTTTTTATGCCTAACTTATCTGTTTTGATACAATGTTGGAAAATAAAACCATTAATGTCCACAAAATTTTGATTTTCGGTATAAAATTTTTGAAAAATGGGAATTTTCGGAGTTTTAGAATTTTTCACGATTTCGACTTTCTCACTTTATGGTCGTAAAATCTGAATATATATTTAATAATTGTCGATGTAATTATGATTTATGATATGTTAGCAACAAATCGTGTGCAAACATGTTAGTTTCAGACGTCTTATAGGTTCAGAAATGTCAAAATTAGCACCCCTCCCCCTAAAAATTAAGGGAAAATATGAAATATTTAGGCTCTAAATGATAAAAGAATAATGTTTTATTGGAATTGTAGTGTGTATTTCACTAAAGCTGACATCCAGAAGATCATTTAAGTAGATTTAAACTTTTTAAGAGGTCTCTTTTTGATTCTTCTGCTCGAAATTGTATGCAAAATGGGAATTTTCCGTTTTTCAGAATTTCTGCTGTTTTGACTTTGAGATGCAAATACTTCATGAAATTGGTATATTACTTGAAAATGTTGATTAGATATCCTTTCATTATATCTAAGCCATAAAAAAATATGTTTTTAAGCATTTTTAGAAGAACTACAGTCTCATAAATTACAAACATATAACCCCTTACCACAAATATTCAACACAATTTATTTCATTTTATTCAGCTTGAAAAGCTTAAACATTGTATAAAGGTCCAATAACATATCATTTCAAATACAAAAATACATAGAGACTCCCATATATCACAAATAAGATCATGTTTATGGTTTATGGGCAGTTATACAACAATTAAACTTTGAATTTTGTAAAATTCCGAAATGCTGAAAAATCCCATTTTTCGCGAAAAGCGACCAAAATATACAATTTTACCATATTTTGGCGTAAGGTTTTCATATTGCGAAATATAAAATGCATTATTTTAAAGAAATTAAAACATTAGTATGTTTTGTTCATATACATGTACAGACATACATATTCTGGGGATTTTTAAGCATCATTTTCCGGGGGTAGGGGTAAAATTTTCAGTATTTAGAGTCACATTGAACACTCCTTGTTCTTCTAAACATTGTTTTTATATAGCTTATATATCGGTTAGAACAATGAATTGGCATATCTGCATATAAATCCTCCAGATTTGCCACATATAACTATTTAAAAGTGAATTTTGTACAAATATGAAATGCTGAAAATGCCCATTTTTCATCAGTTCTGTAGAAAATATTGAGTTTAAGCTGACAAGTGGGACTTAAATTGAAAAATCTTGATAGAAATTATGCAACATTGTTATATTCAATGCAGATTTTGTGTGTTTCTTTATTTTTATGCGAATATAGAAAAAATGACTATCATAGGGACCATTTGTTGGGGTAGGGGTAGGTTTTTCGGTATTTAGAGTCTTATTAAACACTCCTTTTTTTCTAAACAGTGTTTTAAGACAACTAATGTATTGCTTAGAACAATTAAATGGCATAAGTGCAGATGAATCCTCCGGATTTGACATATATTACGATTTAACAATGGACTTTGGAGAAATCTGAAATGTTGAAAATTCCCATTTTTCATCAATTTTGGCCAAATATTGAGTTTAAGTCAATAAATGGCCGTAAAAATACCAAATCATGATGTAATTCATGCAACATTGTCATAAATAACACACATTTTGCGTGTTGTAGTTTTTTATGCGAACTTAGACAAAAAATTGACAATTTTTGGGGAAAATTTGTTGGGGTAGGGGTAAGATTCTCTGTATTCAGAGTCACATTAAACACCCTTTGATATTGTAAACACTGTTTTAAGACAACTCGTGTACTGGTAAGAACAATTGATTGGCATATCTGCAGATATATCATCAAGATTTGCCATATATAACGGGTTAACAGTGAACTTTAGCCAAATCTGAAATATTGAAAAATCCCATTTTTCATCTATTTCGGGCACAATGTAAAGTTTAAGTCAACAAATCGCTGTTAAATTACCAAATCAGGGTGTAATTTATGCAACATTGTCATATTCAACACACATTTAACGTGTTTGAGTTAATTTGTTGCGAACATAGACAAAAAATTTACAATTTGAAGGAAAATTTGTTGGGGTAGGGGTAAGATTTTCGGTATTTTGAGTCACATCAAACACTTCTTGTTTTTCTTAACAATGTTTTCAGACAACTAATGTATCGCTTAGAACCAGTAATTGGTATATCTGCAGATATATCATTCAGCTTTGCCATATATAACGGGTTAACAGTGAATTTTGGCCAAATCTGATATGTTGAAAAATCCCATTTTTCATCAATTTCGGGCACAATATTAAGTTAAAGTCAACAAATGGCTGTTAAATTACCAATTCGTGATGTAATTCATGCAACATTGTCATATTCAACAAACATTTTGCGTGTTTGAGTTAATTTGTTGCGAACATATACAAAAAATTGACAATTTTAAGGAAAATTTGTTTGGGTAGGGGTAAGATTTTCGGTATTTTGATGAGTCACATCAAACACTTCTTGTTTTTCTTAACAATGTTTTCAGACAACTAATGTATCGCTTAGAACAATTAATTGGCATATCTGCAGATATATTCTCCAGATTTGGCAAATGTAACGATTTAACAGTGAAATTTGGGCAAATCGGAAATGTTGAAAATTCCAATTTTTCATCAATTTAAGGCAAAATACAGAGTTAAAGTCAACAAATGGCTGTTAAAATACGAAATCATAGTATAATTTATGAAACTTTGTCATGTACAACACACATTTTGCGTGTTCTGGTTATTTTTATGCTTACGTAGACAAAAAAATTGACAATTTTACAGTAAATTTGTTGGGGTAGGGGTAAGTTTTATTGATGTATGATGTTTATATTACATCAGAATGGCCATATTTGTAATAGTTGTAAAGCCCATATAATAAGCTTTCATTTGATGCTACTTTAAATGATATTTGTTTACTAAAAAGTAATATTGGGCAAAAGAATGCAAAAACTTAGTCAAAATCGGAAATATTCAAAGATCCATTTATTTGGTCTATTTGAAAATAAAACTTTGGTCATTAAGAATATGTTAACATTATGTTAACATGTTTATATTCAGGAAAATAGATTGAAAACAATGTTCAGAATTGGGAATCGAGATGCACTTCGGGTTCTTTAGACCATCAAACTTATGCAATTTCAATGAAAATATCTAAGTTTTCCTCAATATTTCATAGGGGTAGAGGGGTACGTTTAATGGCACTATGGAAGGTATTTGGCATAGAAATTGTAAAAAGTTGGGTTCTTTGTAAAGCTTATACAATAAGCAATAATTTGGTGCATCGCTTCTATAACTAGGAAGCATTTGGTCAACATTTTGAAGCAACTGAGAAAAAACTTGAACGAAAAACG